>JARYHS010013630.1:70275614-70301153 GCA_031002005.1 Vandiemenella viatica | reverse complement strand
TACTTTGATTTATATTCAGTCCAAAATCTTCCTTCAATATTTTGTTCATGCCATTCAATAACTTCTCAATATCCTCAGCCCTCTCTGCTAATAAGACAATGTCATCAGCAAATCGTAGCATACTGATTTTTTCTCCCTGAAAACTTATGCCGCATGGAAAATTTTCTTTAACTTTCTTCATTGCTTCTTCTACATACAAGTTGAATATTAACGGGGATAGACTACAACCTTGTCTCACACCCTTTTTAACCGATGCATGTCTCTCGTGATTCTCTACTTTTATTACAGCCACTTGATTCTTATATAGTTTATAGAGTATTCTTCTATCTCGATACTTTAGACCTGACTTCTTTAAAATTTTGAACATCTTGTCCCACCTAACATTATCAAAAGCTTTTTCTAAATCAACAAATGCCATAAAAGTATCTTTGTTTTTCTTGATCCGCCCTTCAAGTATTAATCTTAAAGACAGAATTGCTTCCCTTGTACCGCGATTTTTCCTAAACCCAAACTGATCTTCACCTACTATCTCTTCTACTACCCTTTCCATCCTTCTGTATATTATTCTAGTCAGTAATTTTGAAGCATGTGATGTTAGACTAATGGTGCGATAATTCTCACATTGTGCTTTCTTTGGAAGTGTGAAGATGATATTTTTATTAAAATCAGTTGGAATTTCTCCTGTTTCATAACTTTTTGATATCAGCTTGAATAATCTTTCGATTCCTTCCTCTCCTAGAGATTTAAGAAGTTCTGCAGGGATCTCATAAATCCAGCTGCCTTATTTGCTTTCAAGTCATTCAGAGCTTTATTAAATTCTGTTCTCAAAACAGGATCTCCTAAGTCATCAATGTCAACATCGCCTACCTTTTCCAATACACTATTGTTCAAGTCGTCCCCATCATACAGTTTCTCAATGTATTCCTTCCATCGGTTAGCTCTATCTTCTGAGCTTAAAAGAGGTTTCCCATCGGCAGCTTTAATGTTCATACCTCTTTTCTTCATTTCTCCAAAATTCTGTTTGATCTTTCTATATGCAACATCTACTTTTCCTACGACCATTTCCTTTTCTACTTCTTCACACTTTTCTTGTAGCCATTTTTCTTTTGCTATTTTGCATTTCCTATTAATTTGATTTCTAAATTGCCTGTACTGCTCTCTTCCTGCTTCATCCTGAGCATTTTTGTACCTTCTCCTCTGATCCATCAGCTCCAAAATTTCTTCTGTGATCCAAGGTTTTCGGGCAGCTTGTTCCCTAAAGCCTAATGTTTCTTTACCAGCTTTCATTATTTCGGTCTTTAATGCATTCCATTCGTCCTCGGTTGAGCTCCTTTCACAGTTACTTCTTAGACCTAAGTCTGCCATTTCTGCAAATTTTTCTCTTGTGCTAGATTGTTTCAGCTAATTCACCGCCAATCTGTTCTGCTTATGCTGCTTCCTTATTCGCTTGAATTTCAGCCTGCACTTCATTACTTTCAAACTATGGTCCGAGTCTATGTCTGCTCCTGGGTACGCTTTACAGTCTAGAACTTGATTCCTGAATCTCTGTTTGACCATGATATAATCTAGCTGATATCTGCCTGTATCCCCAGGACGTTTCCAGGTGTATATTCTTCTTGCATGGTTCTTAAACAGTGTGTTCGCCACTACTAGCTTATATCTTTCACAAAATTCTAGCAACCTGCTTCCTCGCTCATTTCTTTCTCCTAGACCAAAACTTCCTACAGTATTCCCCTCTTTTCCTTCTCCCACTATTGCATTCCAATCACCCATGATTATTAGATTTTCCTCCCCTTTCACATATTGGATTAATTCTTCAATTTCAGCGTATATTTTTTCTATTTCTTCGTCATCTTCATGCGACGTTGGCATATACACTTGTACTAATGATGTTGGGACGGGCTTAGTTTCTAACCTTATCAAAATAATCCTGTCACTAAATTGTTCATAATAACTAACCCGTTTCCCTACTTTCTTGTTCATTACAAATCCTACACCAGTGACTCCATTGACAGCTTGTGTGCTAATTATCCTGTGTTCCCCAGACCAGAAATCCTGTGCGTACTTCCATTTAATCTCACTAATCCCAACAACATCTAACTTAAGTTGTTCCATCTCCCTTTTTAAGTTTTCTAACCTACCTGCCCTATTCAGACTTCTAACATTCCACGCTCCGACTCGTAGAATGTTTCTATCCATTCTGATGACTCCTCCCTGAGCAGTCCCCACCCGGAGATCCGATTGGGGGACTATTTTACCTCCGGAATATTTTACCCAGGAAGAAGCCATCATGATATATGTAATTTGAGAGGATTACATGTCCTCGGGATACCCTTTGGGTCTTTAATGCAGTGGTTTCCCGTTGCCTTCTGCATCCCCATGCCGTTGATCATTTCTGATTCATCCGCCTTTAGGGGCCGTTTCCAACCCCAAGGGCAAGAAGGTGCCCTGAACCAATCCCCGCTCTTCCGCCCTCCTTTCGGAGGCCGTTGGCAAGCAGTGGGTGACTCCTTATACCGGGAATCTTTCAGTCGCCAGAGCCTCGTCCGTGTAAACAGGGTGCACCACGTGAACTAGAGGTTGACATTTGGTTGGAAAAGACTAGTATAGTCTCTCCCAAAACCTTACACCCCGATTGATGGTTACTGCCATGCATCAACCATAGTGCACGATGGGAGACTCAAGGCAAATACCACGCATTCATTAGTGATCTGCTCAGGGTATTTATGATTGAAAAGTGAACTATAGTGACACACATGTCTTTGGTCGAAATGTGAAAATGTCCGCCATCAACCAATTTCAACCACCATATCTATTATCTGTGAAAACGCGGAAATAATATACTGATGGTTATAGACAAGAATACAATTATTTAGCGCACATATGATTAGTCAAAAATAAAATAATACAATAATAATAATAACTAAAATAATTGGGGGGGGGCTGTGATAATGTTACAGCCTTTGTCCCAGTGAAAGTTAAGAAAATTTAAATTATATTTAAAAAAAAGTATCTTGTGGACTGTAACGATATGCATTAATAACTACGTACGTCTAAATGAAGACTTTTTGAGCTTTCAATCTGGACCAGCATGCCAGGAGTTGCTATTTCCAAGAAATTAGTACAGAAATTTTTGTGATTTGTGTGCCATGCCTTGCTTTCTTTAAATTTGAAGAAATTATCTTCTTTCATTCAGAGACTTGTTATTTTAACAAATCCTGCCAGTAACAGAATTTGTAATTGTACCTGCAAAACTATAACGGTTGAACCAAGAACATGTGAGACGAGAACATTAATAAGCTGTCGATGAACGAACAAAAATAAAGGGTAAGTTGAAACACTGTATTACGGTCATCCTCTGCTAGAATTCTTTTTATTTTTATGAGCTTTTATCTTCTTGGCATATAACATACAAATTATTACTACAAACGTGCCTCTCGTTACAGTTACAATAATATACTTAACCTCTTATCGATTTCTCTGTATCCTCTTAGGAGAGAGAGTACATTTGCGTACTCTGTTATGAAATGTGGCTCTTCCGTCATTTGACAGTAATACTTCCTTTCACCTGAAAGAAAAATTATACTCCACTATTCTTTCTCTAACCTACGTAAAGAGATTCATCAACGTTTTGGTCAATATTTATCACTTCGAATTTCGTTTTAATACACATTTCATCTGCTGCATCAACTTGTACTCAACTTGTCTTTTTATGCCGCAGCTTCGTTTTTCTGTCAATTTAAAGTCCAACTATTCTACGTAATATCTTTTATAGCTCATCTCTTGCCGTTTCCATTATCTCTATTTTTAATCTCTTCTCTTGTTATATAAAACTTCTCCTTGTCACCGGGTCTCCGTTTTATTTCTTGCTGTCAAGGATTCTTCAGAGCAGTGCTATTATTATTGGTATTTAATGAAATTAATGCTCATAATAAAATACATTTACATTTGCATGTACAGTACATTCGTTCAACCTGGCATGATGTAGGCTCTATGTCTTTTTAAACAGCAAAAGGAAACTACTTCGTACAAAAGACCACCTCGGTGCAGATCAAAAGTAAAGATCAGACAAATTTACTAATACATTTCATAAACAGAAACTTCAGTAGTAAGCGTCTTTCAGTAGTAAGCGTCTGAGAACCGATTTAACTCTACGCGAGGCGGAAAAATGCATTTTTAATAGTATAGTGCAGTCAAGATCGTTATTGGTAGGCAAAGTAATTTTGCAATTCCAAACATTTTAAACGAGAAAGATTTTAGTAAAAAATAAAAAGTTTGTGATCGTGCCCAGGGATTCTCAGAGGAAGGGTCACATTTTTTCTGATACCCGTTCACAATACATGGATCACCCAGATGGTAGACCATAATTTATTTAAATTTTTAATTGCGATGGAGAGCACGCTACGGTGGCGATTTTCCTACACACCCATTTTCCCCCTTTCAGGTGCCCAACTAATTTTTCACTTTACAAATTTAAATTGTTTCACCGTTTTGTTAAATTGTACATCAATTCTGTTGGTAACTTATTCCAATCCCTGACTCCCCCCTCACCTATGAAAGAAAATCTTTCCACACCCTTGTACCTGAAATCGAGTGCCAGCTTGTGGTCATGGTCATCTAATCCTTTCCACGCATTACTTTTTAATACTTACACCAATATCATTCCACGCCTCATCACCAATACAAGCCTTGTTAACTCCCATGACTCCCTTCCCACTCTTCCTGTCTACCAATGAATACCATTCCAGGTTGTAGTGGGTGCCTTGGTGGGCAAACTACGTTACAATTATCTTTCATACCTTTATGAAAGATAATTGTGGATTTTTAATTTTAATTTTTATGAAGGAGTGAAAATTTATTAATTTTGCAAGAATCTCGACGTTAGTTGGAGTTTAGGAAAATTGTCACAATATGACATTTATTTTCTTATCTCTGGCGATTACAAGTCTGAGCGAATTTACCGTTAACAATAACACAAATTGGCAAAATCATAAAAGCAACGCTCAGAGTTACAATTAGCCGTCATGAGCAAGCAAACAATTGTGTATCTACTTTTAAATATATCTCAGAATCAAAATGCAAGAAATAATGACAATTGTAAACAATGAAAAATACAAGTTATGACGACCTCAGACAAAGGTATCATAATACTGTGACTTTACAGTTAAAAAGACAATCATGGGCGCCAGAATGAACTATATATCATTCGAAAATAACTAGTTCTGGCAAATTATGCCACTAGCTCAGGGGTTTTTACAATTACGAAGTGAGAACATGGACCTATCCTCTCAAAGTCGCTTACGGGTTCTGTTTCACGGAATGCACAATCAGATGGCTTGGTCGTAATAAGTTACCATTGTAGTCCTGCGTCTGATGTCTGCGGTGACCCACGATATGTGAGATTATCTCACAAGTCGGCTATAGGCATCTCTAGTCTGACAATGCTCATCATCGCATTACCGGCTGTGTTGCTGTGATAAGCTTGCTCCAGCAAGGCAAGCTGGCAGCCAGAAATCGTACAACGGCAGTTGGCGAGAGAAGCCAACTTTCCAAGTCAACCTCAGACTAGACTCGCATAGCTTGGACTCGAAGATCGAAGAAAGAATGTCCAGCTCCTCGCTCTTCGGTCCACGAGGAAACTTCTCGCTCCGCCCAATTGTAGTCTCGAAGCTCACATATAACAAAAATTCCCAGGATTTTAAGTTATACGCACATTTCGATTGGATCTTCAGGTCGGCACCTAATGTCACGTGATATCCCCGATGTGTGATTTGGCCAGAGTATCTAACAGAGGTCGGACATATTCGGCTACGTTCGGGGACGACTCTGTTCTGGCGGCAGGCCTTTCCCGCCCGGTGAGTAACCTTGTTGACCGCCTATCCCTAGGGAGCAGAATGTGTGGTCCGGCAAGCCCCAAATCCGCGACTTCTTGTCGCCAAGGTTCGTGAACACCAGATTAGCTTCAAGCCTACATAGTTCAATAATTCTTTAATATTCGCTTTACCAAAATACACTGTATGTTCACCATTTCATTACAGTCCTCACTTGGAATCTTGCGTACTTTATAAAATTACAACAAAAATCTATTTAGGTGGTCGGCCAAGATTTATGTAAATTACTCTAACATTATGACATAATTAATTAAAATGCACCTTGTAACGTGGCGACAGCGCGTCATGTTACAATATGGCCGTCCGTTGGTGAAAAATGAAATTATGACAGAATAATTTTATTTTTAACTACCTAATTCTACCTCCATTGTGACTCAACAAAAACTGAAGCATTTTTTTTTCAATCAAATAAATTTTAAATGTGATTCCATTAACCATCGGAATTCCTGCCTTGTAAGGTGAATTTATAACGGGAGCATATGTCCTTTTGGCCGTTTTACAATTCTTTACAAACAGAAGCACGTGAATTCAGGTAGCCTTCCCAAATGCAAAGTTATATTAAGCACAATACTAAAATATACATGAAAATAAATTATTTACATACATGTTATATAATAATAATCTTGAAAATAACTTGTATCAAATCTTATCATTAAATTAATAAAATGAAACACATTAATAAAACAAAACATTGTCAGAACACTTATGCAGAAAGCGGTTGAACTATACATTGTATTTACAATTTAGCGTGATGTTTTACTCATGTGCATAAAAATAATTCTGCCTTCAACAAACATCCATATAGATGCTAGAGGTGAGCGTAAAATATCTCATTACATTGCGCCGTTTTAATCTCAAAACAACGGAATAGTTTAGTCGGATTCGGTGACGTGATTTGCGTCATGACCGACGGTTAATTCAACAAGCATTTCAGAGAGAAGACGTGTTCGTGTTCATGGTCAAATATCACCAACTATAATCTTGGATTTTAATGACGCGGCATTTACTTATAATTCAACGTGGTGTGGAATGAATGATGTAAGTACATGTTTTCGTTTGTTACGTAAATTATGAACCTTACTGGTTGAATGTTAGGTGGTCTCCTAATTAGTCTCTCACGTGTCGACATCTCTAACTTTTAACATACCGTCTGTGAAGTGATTGCGAATTTTATGGCGAAAGGAAACTGTATTTGCTCATGGGTATATGCAATGGATTTTTTATAAAATTTACCATTCCCATATGAGACATTTATACACATTATGCAGTTTGACTGGACCTTTCGTCATCGTCAACCAAAGTCGCTGTAGCATCTTTGGCATACAAGCGGACCCAAAAATATCCATTCCGCACATAAAATGAAAGAATAATGAATAGCGTGACTATCATTCCTCAGTAATATTACGATTCCTTCACAATGGGTCTATTGATGACTCGAGATTATCTCATCTCGACATTCAAAGAATAAAATTTTCTCTTTATTTAGGAGTTATTATAACCCTCTTAACATGTCCGTCTACTCCACGTTTTAAGCCGAAATCCATCCCAGTTAGCGAATATCTTCCTTTTATACACACATGCTTCTTTAGCTTGTATGAAAAAGGTTGTAAGCTTTGTGCACAGAACGGTTCGCTCTCAGGTTTTCCGTGTGCCAATACAAAGCAATTTTGAGATGCCACGCTAGCAGAATACTATTAATTTATCTAAAGAGAAAATATAAATCTTGCAATTATTATTTTCGTTGAGTGCACACAATTCTGAGCTAAATGTATGCTGTCCAACAATAGTTTTAATCTAATTTATGGAATACTATACAATTTACACGCAAAATACCGCTAGAACGAGGCGTGAAACTTCTTGTTTCCTTTCTCATTCATCCTTGGGTATCCGCTACCTGACAAAATTCTAGGAACCTGCCGGTTGAGCCACTTCCTACCTGCACTAATGATCTCAGCTGTTCGATGGTAGCTGTCCCCAGCTCTTTCGAAACCGTTACTTTGTATGAAATGGCTTTAAGTTCCGGGCGTTATGAGGCCCGATCTCGGTTTGTCCGTTCGTCAACATATAATAATTCTTCGAGATCACTCTGGCCACCGAATAAGGCCAGAATTATAGCATGAAAAACTTCGATATCTCCAATAATCTTATCGTTCACGTCTTCACCATCTGTGCAATTGTCATATACAAAATTCCTTTTTTATTGAAGTTAGCATCAAAGATAATTAACTTGACTTAAAAAGTTAGCTGAATTATTGATTGATTATATCCCGTAAATAAAGTTTTTCCCCTTAGCCTTTACAAATGCAGTTGCCTTTAATCTTTTTTCACTTTGACCTCACTCTATCGTTAGCAAAATAACAGCAAGGTATTGTAAAAACTCTCCTGTGTATCTGTAATCCTTCAACTTATGATTCCTAATTTCTGTGATGACCAATACAATTTGAACAAATCTTTCTGGCAAGGTTTCGTGTTCTATAGGGCATTATCTATGGCACTTTCGCTACCCTTGATAGATACACAAAAACAAAGAAGTAAAATACGTTGATCAGATAACATGCGATCTTCGATCAACACAGACAAAGCGATATTACGCTCGCTGTACACTTCTGCTCAGAAAAGATATAATGCAACTACCTAAGGTAAAACGTTACATCGAACTCATGCATCACAAAATGTTGAAACCCTTTTCGTTTATGTCACAAAATACATCTTAGAAAGCATATCACAATATTTGTATCGCTGTCAGATTCATCGTGATTGCGAAGACAAGAAATTGTGCTTGCTAATGGCGCTTCATTTTCCGCGAGTGCGTATCAATTTATCTGGCTCAGGAAAACATTTAATATTTCAGGATTTTTACCAAATCACGTCCACTTAACCCTTTGACTGCTGTAGACGCGTTAACGCGCGTGGCTACTACTGCGCCCAGGTGCTCCAGACGTGTATACACGCGCCGCCTTGCCGCTCTGTCTCTGCTCCAGACGTGTATACACGCGCCGCCTCGCCGCCCTGTCTGTACTCCAGACGTGTTAACACGCTAGCCTCTTAGCGGCCTGGCTATGAAGCCATATTTCCACCCAGGGTGGTTAGTTGTTTTCCTCATTCGGCCCTTGAGCATTGGCAGCTGCGATCTAATTTGTGTTGCTCTTTTCCTTTTAGTTTTCGCTGAGAAAATGGCATACAGTTATTATTTTTTTAACTGCTTAACGTCTCTTAATAGCGAGGTTTTTAGAGATGTTAAAGAATTGGGGCAAGGAATGGTAAGGAATTCGGCTATGGCCTTTTGAAGGAAGCATCCCGGCATTCACCTGAAGTGATTTGGGGAAACCATGGAAAACCCAAATCTGGATGCCTAGACGGGGATTTGAACCATCGTCCTCCCGAATACGCCGTCGTGTTTGTACCACGGAAGAAATCATGGAGATTATTACTAGAAGCGACAGTGAATATAATCACTTTAATATGGATGACAGTGATAACCCTTCGACAGGATCTCGATGTAATTTTCCTAAGCTGTGTACATCAGCTAGTGGAAAATGACCATTTTTCAGAGTTTGAAGCTACAGATTGTTTCGAGCGAAATGTGTGGAAAAAGAGAATGCTTTAGTGAAGTGTTTGACAGCATGTGCTTGTCGATTAAGCTGCAGGACACAAGTGTGGATTACGTTAACATTCCAGCAGTTTGTCATTTTTCCTGATATTTCTAACGGAATATCATATGATATCTAATGCTGATGAGACCAACAGATACGCGAGAATCAATTCACACTATATTTTCACTATGAAGTGGTTTAAAAAGTTCTTTTTCCACATTCTCGAACACTGCATTTTAAATGCTCACGCTCTTCACCGAGTAGTAACCGGACGAAAAATGCAAGTTGCAGAGTTTCGTCTGTTGCATCCATAAATTTAAATTTCGTGAGGAATTTTTCAGGATTTCCTGACACCCCCCCCCCCGTCTTGTAAGATCAGGTTCCGTGAGACGCCACCCCCCCTCCCTTGAAATCGCCCTCGCAACTTTTTGAGACCTTTTTTCCAAATTTCATTCTTATTGCAAATTCAAAGAAGAGCACGCCAATGCGTAAATGCGCTGTATGTTCGATACAGAAAGTGCGTCGAGAAACCAATGCAGAACATGTAATGTATCACTGTGTGTTGTACCATTTTTCAAGGCTTATCACACAAAAAGAATTACTAACCATGGTTAACTGCAGAGTAATAATTATATTACATTTATACGCCTCTAAAACTAAAGAAAATAATTAAAAATATATATATATATTAACCGGGTCAAAAAGAAGACTGGAAAATTTGTGCAGAATTTGTGAAAGGTATTCGGAAAGGTTCTCTCCAGATAAATTACTACGCTCACAAACTAAAAACATTTCAGTTGCTGTAATATCTATATAGTATATGAAGTACCGTCATGTTTGATTACGCAGACATTTACTTTTAGAGGAGCTTTAAACTGAAAAACTTTAGATGTTATATTAACTGTATTTATTTTGTATCTGCGGTTTCAAATCGCAGAGCGACAGCAGAAGAACTCCACACACAACGCTCCAGATGTATTCAGCACACAGCGGTCCGGTCTAATGCGGCATTCCAGCGCAGGTAAACAGCTTAGGCGTAAACAAAGCCACAGTAAGCGAGGGCTCGGCCGGCCGAACCGTAGCAGTTAAAGGGTTAACAGCGTGAAAGTGACTATTAATATTTCACGTGGACAAAATTTAAAGTTCGGAATAGCGAAATAAGCATTAAAAATTTCCGAATATGGAAATATCCTAAGTAGCTTTAACTATAAGTGCAACTTTGCTAACTTGAATTTTGTTTGATTTTACGTTTATCTAATCTTTCCAGCAAAACAGACGGTTTAGACTAGCGGTACTGGCATCGGCGTTTTTCAAGCATGATTAATTTCGATAAGGCGTCTAACCTAATAGAATGTATACTGTACTGTACATTAAAAAAATTTTTTTTTTTTTTTTTTTTTATTATCCAAATCGGTCAATTCATATTCAGCCTTTTCGTCATTGTATTTGGCATGCTACACAACTTGTTGAACAATGCCTACAAGACGAATTTGAGACGTCCATGGATCCTTTTTATCACATAATTCCTTTCGGAAAACACGCTCATCGCATATTTATTGAATGCGATAACACGCTGATGCCAGACGTGAAACGTTTGGCACTCAGTGATGACCCTAAGTCCAACATCTGCGCTCCCTGACAAAATTCTCGGAAGACGCATTGTGCTAGCGGATCCCTTAGCCTTGCTAATGGGCTCAGCTGACAACCAGGTACCTGGGTTACAAAACATTCTGGTCTGTCTTCCCTTCCAGCTGATTTCATTGATTCGCCAGAATTTAGTTTCTGCAGCAAAATACTTGTCTTTTGACTTGAATGGGCACAGACAAATTTCCCGTTGCTTTTCAATCATGGCGACGTATATGCTGTCATGCCTTTCTGTTCCATGGATATTCAAACCGAAACACTTTACGCAAATTTTCCGGACCTGTGCGTTTGACCGGCCACACTCCGTACTCACAACTGCGATCTGCAGCGATTTTTGCACTGTATCAACGCTTTTGCAGACACTATGCTCAGTAATCTGCCGCGTTACTACTACGCCTCCGAGCAGTGTCCGATTGCAAATTTGCATTTGTGGAACAGCTTCGACCATGCTATCGACAGACGTAATGTTGGAAAGCTCGCATTCCTCAGAGTTTATCAGCTGTTGGTCTGTGTTTTGGGTTGGCTCTACTTGCGCAATTTCCATCCATTCATCGGTAATCGCGGCAGTTGATACCTCTGTGTGTTTTTGTGACTCGGAACGGAAGGTGGATAATTTCGCGTCCAAATTTGTTAATATCGCAGCTTGCGAATCAAATCGTGTATCAAAACTCTGCTTAAGCAGATCCGAATTTCTCTTATTTTCCTCCTTTTGTGAATCAAAACGCTTGTTAATTTCAAGAAATTGCTGGCTTGATTGTTGGCTTGAATCCTGCTTTAATTGTTGATTCGTGCTCTTATTTTCCTCTTTTAGTGAATTAATTGCAGTATTAAATTGTTGCCCTATTGCAGTCATCAACATGTTTAGCATTGGCGGTGATAGGGGTGGTGATTCCACTGGAATTTGTGATATTTGTCGGGTCTGTTCTGAATAAGCGGGAGTGTTCTGGATTATCTCACCGACAGGTGACGGAAAATTTTCCATGTTTTTTTCCTGTGGCGACAAAGCAGACTGCGAACTATATGAGTGGGTCGGAACTTCAGAACATACGTTCCCCTCCCCTGCAGCCAATATTTCGCTTTGTTCCGTTAACTGAACCTGATCGATCATGATTTCGGGAGATTTTTGCCTATCAGACTGATCTTCCATATCGAAATCTTTTATCGTACGAGATCGTAGCTTCATATGAACACACAAAGAATGAATTTACACCGCAATTGTGCAATGACGAAATCTAGATTCACTAACAACAAAAATACCGCGAATTTCAATACACACAAATACATATACCCCTCCAAAATACAGCAAGAGAAAAGCAACGATGAATCATGCAACACAACACCATGAAAGCAGACTTACTTTCAAACACATGGGCAAAACATGCGTGTCTTTAATTTTCTTAGCAGCTACCATGCATTAAGAAATCAACACTGACGTTACTCATTTAAAATTTAAACTGATCACAAAATTGTTACAATACAAAGTGTATTGCATATCAATTGAAATACACAAATGAACTTCTTTTAATGCGTTGAAACAAAATAAATTTTATACATTGAAACGAAATGAACTTTATGTATTAAAATATAAGTGAAACATCAAAATAAAATCATGTATGAATATTTATTGACTACAAGAATGATAAAACTGCCAAAAGCCATGTGCAACATTCCATGAAACTTTCTGAATTTGGGCTCCAAATTGTATTAATTTGAATTATGCCACCAAGTTCGCAGACATTAAGCAGTAATGTCTCATCTGGCACCAGCGTTGGGCGACATTATGTAGTGGGTGTCTTGGTGGGCAAACTACGTTACAATTATCTTTCATACCTTTATGAAAGATAATTGTGGATTTTTAATTTTAATTTTTATGAAGGAGTGAAAATTTATTAATTTTGCAAGAATCTCGACGTTAGTTGGAATTTAGGAAAATTGTCACAATATGACATTTATTTTCTTATCTCTGGCGATTACAAGTCTGAGCGAATTTACCGTTAACATTAATACAAATTGGCAAAATCATAAAAGCAACGCTCAGAGTTACAATTAGCCGTCATGAGCAAGCAAACAATTGTATATCTACTGTTAAATATATCTCAGAATCAAAATGCAAGAAATAATGACAATTGTAAACAATGAAAAATACAAGTTATGACGACCTCAGACAAAGGTATCATAATACTGTGACTTTACAGTTAAAAAGACAATCATGGGCGCCAGAATGAACTATATATCATTCGAAAATAACTAGTTCTGGCAAATTATGCCGCTAGCTCAGGGGTTTTTACAATTACGAAGTGAGAACATGGACCTATCCTCTCAAAGTCGCTTACGGGTTCTGTTTCACGGAATGCACAATCAGATGGCTTGGTCGTAATAAGTTACCATTGTAGTCCTGCGTCTGATGTCTGCGGTGACTGTAGCGGACCCACGATATGTGAGATTATCTTACAAGTCGGCTATAGGCATCTCTAGTCTGACAATGCTCATCATCGTATTTCCGGCTGTGTTGCTGTGATAAGCTTGCTCCAGCAAGGCAAGCTGGCAGCCAGAAATCGTACAACGGCAGTTGGCGAGAGAAGCCAACTTTCCAAGTCAACTTCAGACTAGACTCGCATAGCTTGGACTCGAAGATCGAAGAAAGAATGTCCAGCTCCTCGCTCTTCGGTCCACGAGGAAACTTCTCGCTCCGCCCGTTTGTAGTCTCGAAGCTCACATATAACAAAAATTCCCAGGATTTTAAGTTATACGCACATTTGGATTGGTTCTTCAGGTCGGCACCTAATGTCACGTGATATCCCCGATGTGTGATTTGGCCAGAGTATCTAACAGAGGTCGGACATATTCGGCTACGTTCGGGGACGACTCTGTTCTGGCGGCAGGCCTTTCCCGCCCGGTGAGTAACCTTGTTGACCGCCTATCCCTAAGGAGCAGAGTGTGTGGTCCGGCAAGCCCCAAATCCGCGACTTCTTGTCGCCAAGGTTCGGGAACACCAGATTAGCTTCAAGCCTACATAGTTCAATAATTCTTTAATATTCGCTTTACCAAGATACACTGTATGTTCACCATTTCATTACAGTCCTCACTTGGAATCTTGCGTACTTTATAAAATTACAACAAAAATCTATTTAGGTGGTCGCCCAAGATTTATGTAAATTACTCTAACATTATGACATATATAATAAAAATGCACCTTGTAACGTGGTGACAGCGCGTCATGTTACAAGGTCTTTTATCAGATCGCTCACTGATTGTGTTCTACGGTAATTTCCAGAGACAAATCTATTAGCCCTTCTTTGCACCCTCTCCAATTACCGTATTTGATACCAAGAACTTGGATACCATACTACACCCCAATAATCAAGCAACGGTCTGACCAAAATTTTGTAACGAAGTTTTGAAGAAATAACCTCACTTTCTTGGTCATCTAGGAATAAGTTCCAAGTTAAAATATTAGAGGAGACGCTTAACAAGACATAACCTGATATAAGCGTATCGCTATCTGGGCAACAAAAATGTATCTCAAAGATACATAACATTCTCAGAACAGTTCTCCCGTCATTCTTTCAGCGCCTCGTGTGCGCCATTCCATTACAGGACATTGGCAGCCGCGGGGCTGGCCCGTGGTATTCGTCGATTTTTAATGAGATCCAACGCAGCCAGTTACCGCTCCCCGCTCGTCCTGTTACGATCATAATGCAGTCGTCGTTGTAAGGGCTCCCAGCACGGTGCGCACTAATGCCGCCATTTATATGGAGATTGTCCGCCACAATAATTCCGAAGGCAAACAGGCGCCCGCTGGCTAGTCGACCAGATTCGCGATGTGTCCGTTTTAATTACCCAAGTTGGTGGCTGCTTCCTGCGTGCACGGGCCTTCACACGTCCGGCACGCCTACCAACTTTCCGGCCGCAACGCCCCGCCCTTGTTTAACTTTGCGCTACGAAACTTCGCGTCGAGTTCATACACCGCCGAGCGCGCTAATACCACATCTCATTTTCTGGAGTGAAACCCGCGCACTGCTCGCCCTTCCCTGCTAAATACACACCCGCGCCAAAGGAGAACTTGTACGTACGTTCGTTTTTCGCCCCACTGGATAATGCGTCCCGAAATGTCTATATCTGGAGCACTGCCCTCTGCGCTTTCCACCCTCCAAAAACCGGGGGCCACGTTCACCGTACAGCAACTCGTTAAATCCCCCCGCCCAATTTGCTCTTTGTTCCTCACCAAGCGAATAGTTAGAAATATAATGAGCTTTGCGTACTTGAATCCACGTGCGAAATATCAAATTTTATTAAATTGCATCTTTATCAGAATGGCAGCTGTAGGATTTATACAATACTAGATGAAAAGGAAAATTAAAGGCTGCCAAAAGAAGCCCGTTATTTATTAATGTACAGTGCGTTTGTGTATGTGTGTCCCCAAAAAAAAAGCCTTGTTTTTATTACCAATAATTCCGAGTGTAATTTCAGGACCGTAATAATTTCAGTAACTTGTGGCAAATGCTGAAAGGAATCATTTTGTTTAAGGGAAACCAATTTGTACTTTATTACTATCGCATGAAATATGCTTCATTTTAAATTTAACATCAACTCACAATTTCTGTGCATTTTCGTCCTTTCGACATATACAGTACTGTTGCTTTGTGCAAAGTTTGATGAAGTTAATGATAGACTTGTTAGTGAATATCCCCAAATGCTACTGTTTTTTTATGTTTTATTATTTCACGCGCTCTGCCTCTTATCGAGTTATCATCAGCGACGATTCTGTATTGAAATGTACTCTTAGTTTTACAATTCTGGCTACATTATTTTCGTACAACTCTAAACATGTAAAATTATCTGTTTGTTTTTCTATTTGCAATTAACATTGGTTTTGTAGCAGCATATTTCTGTTTTTCTCACAAAGCATGTTCACTTTGGAGACATCTGTAAGAATTAATAACAATTTGATTTAATACAGTGCGCTTTATATCTATTCTTATGTACCCCATTGCAATGTTTATATTTTGTTTATGTCACCAGTGTTGTTCAAGCGCCAGTTTCGTATGTCAATGAATAATGTTTCCACAACCTGTTATTTATTTATGTACAGCGCGCACGTGCGTTTGTGCGTGTGTGTATTTGAAAGCAAAGCTAAGTGTATGGTTTTAGAGAATTTTTATATTTGTATTTGATGTTTCCTTGTCTGTCGGGTTTATTTGTGTTTAGACTATTACTTTGATTAATGTTTGGTTGGTAGAGATGTGTGGTCATTTATTAACTGTTTAGCACTGTTTAATGCTTTCTGTATGTGCTAGGTTTCCTGCAGTATTAGTGGCTTGAGTCTGTAATTATTACCTGAGAGAATTTTCGTATCTGCGTTTCTGTTAATCGGTGTGTGATAATTTTCTATTAGATTTTAGGTGAATGTGGAATGGTCGCTGTATTTCATTGCTCTCATGTATTATTTTTATATAATTTAGAACTATCTTCGTGTCTGTCACATTCTCGACACGTAACTTAGTAAATGCCTGAGCTGTGGTAAATGTTTGTGTCAGAATGGATTTTTAATTGTTCGTGTTGTGTTGTCTCAGTACTGTTCAAAACATTCACATATTATTCATTATAGAATTTGCTTACGTCTTACAAATTGTTATCTATTTAAAATATTCGTCTTACATTGATCAGAAACTATCGCCTGCAATTATTGAACTCATGGGTCAATATAACAAACTTAAATTCCTGAATGCAATTTATTATCAAATAATCTTTGCGTATACGTATCTTCGTGTTCTGGTTGGGGTAGCCCTAAAAGTCTGTATATTAACTCTGATCCTGATTTGATCCCCAGTGGTATGCTTTCAGCAGCAATGATGGATTTTCAGTTCCTCCTTGCTCTTTCACTCAAATGTGTGCTTTGGAAAAGGTTGACGATGGTGCAACTGGAAAACTAGGGAGCGTGTTCTGCCCGCTATTTGTTGGCAGACACCTGTCACAGTAAAACAAACCATCTGGTCATCCCTCAAGTCAGTTTAGCATAGTACCAGAGATCTCTACTTGATGGACCGAAGGGATTTCCAAGGAGTTGTAATGAATTCGCGAGCAGTCAGCGAACATCACTTGTCGGTTACACTAGGCTCCAGGAAACATTACAGGAATATTAGTGGAAGGTTTGCCGAACTTTTAAGAGACGTAGCATTGACTGGCTGTAGTTTTTTGTGCTTTTTCGCCTCGTCGACGTCGAGGTTATTAGAGGCGGGAAAGGACTGGTGCCAAGGGACTGGATGGAGTACAGCAATGACCTTTGAAGGATATGACCTGGTATTGGCTTGGAATGATTGGGCAAACCATAGAAATTCCTAAATCTGGATGGCCCGTATGTGTATTGGCACCGCGTCCTTTCGAATGTGATGTTAGAGTTACCGTTCAACCATTACGCTCCATCCAGTTGTATCATTGGTTTGGAGACAGTCTAGTCACAATCTAACTGAACGACCGAAACAAAGACGCAATCCAGGAGTCGGCAGATCCTATGAGACTGTGCTTTGTTCGTGGATGGTCTCGTTTCCGTGGACCTCAAGGTGTTGTCAATCACTGTCAGATATGCAACAAATGCATCTACTCCACATCACTAACACAATTAATGTCGTCTATAACGTCGAAATAACTAAGATCCTTACAACTCGGATTTAACCACAGCACGCGAGCTACTTTTCACTAATATGTTGTTAGTAAGCGCAATATTTCTCTGATTAAATGACAGAAACATAATCGTTACTTAAGACATCAAACACAGTACATCTTTAAAGTTTTAGCACGTAATCTAGCCACTAGCTGCCAGTTGTTTGTCCGAGTTCCGTGAATTTCTATGCTCTGATAATGTTAAAATATCTAAATTATCCAAAATGTTTATGTAGTCCAATTATATCAGTCAATCGCTTATGAAAACATACTTTAACGCCACAAGTGGTAACATCAATTCCGTTATGAATAATTCCGTCGCGGTTTATATATAATTTTATTGTATTGTATCTTTACTGTATTGTATTTGTCTATTTAAAACAGCTTTCAGTACCAGTATTTTCGTAGTTTCACCTAACAACTCTGTGTTTCTTTTTCATGTAGTGGAAGTTATTGCGAGGTTCACCTCATTTTGAAAACATTCGTTACTGAAAATATACCGAAGGAAAGTCTCCGTTTTCATTTTATTGCTGTTATGTAATATATCGTGAATGGAACGAGAATAATAAATAAAGGAAAAGAAGTATTAATGGTAATACCTGGGATACACGAGAACAAGTCAATGATACAAGGCGATTTTAAGTTTAATTATTAACTCTCACTGAAACCAAACGAAAATCTAACTGAAGTGAGTGTGTATATACGTATATATATAGTATGTAGTCTATGTACATAGGGAGATAGCAGGTGTGTCTTTATTAATTAGTGAGATGCAGTGAATGAACGGATCATCAAGACTGGAATATAACTCACACTCTGGGACTACGAAGTGATGGTATTTGAATTCAAATCTGGATAGCTGGGCCGGGGACCGAACCGCGTCCTCCGAATACCAAACACGTACTTTAATCGCTCGCATACCAGGCTCGATTTCCTCCTTACGACTTTTTTCATTTATTTATTTTTAATTTTTTCAACTTTGTGTTGTAAACACATATTTTCACTGCTCACTGAAGTATGACACAGAACTGAATAAATAAATAAACAAGGCATAGTTCGTTTTAGATTGAATTATTGTCGCCAAGCTCTGTACTACGTTATATGAATCAGTTCTGCACTGTATCAATAAGTTTTTGCATTATTCTTCCAGTGAACTCTGAGTTACATTTCTCATACGATTTTCTTGATTATTTAAACGGAATACCTTTTTATGCTGATGATTTAAGCGGGTAGCCCCTTCTTTTGGTTCCATTTTTTGCTATCTGATATCCTATAAGCTTAAACAATTGGGATTCGAAATTTTAACACTGTCATGTCGACATCATGCGGCTTGTTCTGTGCTAGCTCGGACGGAACGCATTCTCTAAGACAGTGTGACGGAGTAATTGCTATCTAAACACAGCTGTTGCCCTCGTGAATGGGACATTGAGTCCGCGGTCAGAACGGGTGCACCAGCGTTGAATCATACATCAGCTGGGAAAACATATGCTGATGAGCCTATATAACATTTCCGTGTTTCAGATGTATATTTAAATGAGCTCGACAAGAGAAACAGACAGAACGCGCTTCGATCAATACTGTACACGTATAAGGGACGAGGCTTTATCAGCCACGGTGTGGCCCATTATTACCACAGAAATCACGAAAAACACGTTTTTTCGATGGAATGCATTCTCTCTGACAACTTATCATAACTGTAAAATGAGATACCACTTTGAAAGCCTATTTTTCATAACCATTCCACACCGCAACAGTCTTTTTTTTTTAACTTCTTAACGTCTCTTAACAGCGAGGTGTTTAAAGACGGGAAAGTATGGGAGGGAAGGAATGGGAAGGAATTCGGCCTGGCCTTTTGAAGGAAGCATCCCGTCATTTGCCTGGAGGGATTTGGGAAACCATGTAAAACCCAAATCTGGATGCCCGGACGGGTATTCGAACCGCCGTCCTCCCGAATGCGGGGCCAGAACGCTAACCGTTACACCACCACGCTCGGTCAGGAACATCTAACGTGCCCCAATAGTGGGACGAAATATTTTAAGGATAGAATAATTATAAGAAAAAAAATGAAAGTAAGTACACTTCAATAGACCAATAACGTTATGTTTCCTTCATCATTTGACGTGAATACGTCTTCCAAATTCGGGGTTGCATCGCAACTTGGAATTACGAGTGACATGAAAATATCAGATTTGAAATGGCTAGTGTCCAAAATCTGTTGAATGGAGGACAACGGGGTGGGAAGTGTTCGATAGATAAAGCTTGAAAGGATCGTGCCGATTAGCCAGTTCTTGCCACCACGTACTGCGAAGGGAAGGGACACGACTGGTTCGGCTACCGAAACGGCGATTCACTGCAATCAGAGTAGCATACTCCTCTCGCTTATCGTGAAAATTGAGGGAAAGTAATATCACTTCATACGAAATACGCCCGCCATGTTGGCTCAGTTGGTTACTGCATCGTGATGGAGTCCGGTGCTGACACAGGGTTAACCTCTTCGAGTACTGGTGGCGGCAGAAATTTTCATCATCATCATCATCGGCAGGATAGGATAGGTTGTGGACACTTTTCCTAAGTACCAGAGTGTGTATCAAAGTCCTGGGTTAAATTTCAAACTTCTCCGCAATGCGAATGGAGTGAGGGATGAGAACGTTAAACTCGCCTCCCCCCCCCCCCAATTGGCGTCTTTGGGGTGATTAGGCCTCGATGGGGTGGCACCGCGTTTCACCCTCTCCATTCTTTCATACACATCAACAACACAAACAACACTCTGCACTGGACACGCAACTATCGCAGTCATACGCACATCCAACAACACTTGGAGACACTGTCACACAGGGGAAGGAAACGGTAAACCAGCTCTGTCCACCTTCACAGACGTGCCCAAGGAGGAGTAGGTAACTGACTAGTCCCAAACACAGGTTAGGCGTTACTAAAAGAGATGATATAAAATACATTACGGTGGACAGTTTGAGACCAATTCGAATAGATAAAAGTAAATTTCTAATAAATCTAACAATTTGTAACTAACACTGCCAAAGTATGCAGTAAGAAAGTGAAAACAGAACAGGCGGAGCGGAAGTGCAATTGAAGCAAACCTACTGCTAATGTGTATAGGTGTTGGTTCCACCGATTGAGGACGAAAGCCGAGCGGAAGAAAACCTTGGTGGGTCCCAGCGGTGCGGGAGATTGAGTTACTGTCTCCGATGAACGTGGAACAGACTGATACTACCCAGCCTGCACATTTTACTTCTGCAAACTTTCTTTTACACGTGTTATAGCAGTTAAGTAGTGAGCAGTAGTTTCTCTTGGGTATCTAAATAAAATGTTTAGCAGTTAAGTACCTAATAGTAGTTTCTCTTGTGTGCTCAAATATAGTGTTAAGTTAAAAAAATATTTATTGTTTAGGTTAAATCTTGCGATAGTAGCTCTGGCTGCTGCTTACCACGATTTTTTCCCTCCATTGAAGGTCAAACCCTTGATTCGAAGCAACTCGCTAAATTGTCATCCTCAGCTTTTGTAGCCCGTCATATTCCGCATTAAGCTTGCAGATTTATAGACTCGACGCACTCGCTGTGTAGTATGCGCTGAGGTTGTCGACCGGTTGCGGCCACGTCGGAACTTGCGAGGTGCTCTGGTTATTGGTTGGGCACACCCCATTCTGAGCGTGTCCGCCAACTTCGCAAACGCAACTCTGGCTGCAAGTTCGGCGGCACGTGCTGGACACGGCGCCCGCTGCGAGTCTGTCTGGCCGAAGAGACTGCATTGGACTCCTCCAGAGAGGCCTTATTGAAAGGCTCGCTGTAATCACATGACGCTGATTACTGCCCCGAGGATAAGGCAGCTTAGGGTCCCTCCTCTAAGTATGTAGCCTGACACGCCAGCAAGCGAATCTCAGTACGTTCGGTTAAACATCATTCATAAATTAATTAAGTATTTACTCAAAGAAGAATTTACCAGATATTAAAAACTACTGAAATATACCTTTTTTCATTAATTCATTATTTCCACTCTAAACATGTAAATGAAGAGGGATTACAGCAAATTTAGCAATGATAATAGAAACCGCGTAATATTGGATGTATTTACCAGATAGAGCGGGGATTTCTTCGATGCGCTTTCTGATTCTAATCTAGTATAGAAGAAATGGCATTAAGTAAGTAACTATCCACTAATGAAGATATTGAAGTGACTCTGCAAACATTTGAAATAGCATATAAGGACAATCAAATATTAAATTATAAACAGATTATTTATTACTGGACGCCATCATAGCTGGCAGATGATGACCTGACAAAATATTTAAGTATGGTAGGAAGTTATTATATTTAAATTAATGGGATTGCCATTACTAATCATTATCACAGGTAGTAAATCGTCACTACTAGAATTACTTGAGCATTTATTCGAGATACTGAATCCATACGTACAATCTGTAACCAGGAAAAATCCTGTAGATTTTTGATATGTAGAAAAAAAGAAGTGGGAGTAATACTGATAAGATAGCCTACAGAGAAGGAAAGAAATGTTATTCGAATTTATGTCTGTCGTTCCTATTTTCATTCGGGATTTACTGCTCGTAGATACTGACGTCATTAGTCGGGATTGGAGACAACGAGCGGGAAAGAATTTAGACACTCCAGTATTCGCATGGTGTTGTTTAGGCAAACCATAGAAAATCGAAATCTGGATGGCCGTACGGGGTTTTGAACATACGTCCTCCCCAGTGTCAGGCCCGAGAGTACCTCTCACACACCAGGCTCGCAAAAATGAAAGCTATGGTGGCTTAAGCAAGTGCCGACAATGAGTGAAGTACGTCACATGTATCATAATCGTCGCAGCTTGTATCAACGATTTCTTATCCTCTGCAACTGAGTGGGCATTGGTGTCAGGTGCACACCTTTCATCACTGAAGTTTGTAAAATGGAAGACACATTTTGCAATAACAAAACTCACAACATTCATTGGCTGATTTTCGTTCTTTTTCGTCTCATCTGAGAGATGGTTAAACATTGTCTGAATCGGTCCATTATAACGGCCGGTTTGTGCTAATGGATAAGATTTCCTGCTAGCTGTTGTATGTCTCGACGGTAAGGCAATGTACGCGTGCACACGTACAAAAAACGCATGAGATTTGTACAAAAAAAAAAAAAAGGCTGAGAAGTGTATTGTTATGAGAGTGAAACCAGCGCTGGACAGAAAACAAGAAATTCGATTCAAAGCAGTTGACCATTCTATATTACAATCAGTTTGCAAATGGATAAATCACAACTTTATTTCTATCGAACAAAAAATTAAATAAAAATCAAGTACTACTCTTACGACATGTACAGAACTTCCATCTTTGTTTATGAATGTACGCCTTGTCGACATCGATGTAATTAGAGGCAAGACTGCGTGCAAGGACTGGGAAGGAATTAAGCCATTTCATTTTGAATGAACAATCCCGGCATTCACCTTGAATCATTTCGGGAAATCACTGAAAAGCAAAATCTCCATGGCCGGACATGGATTCGAATCTACGCCCTCCTGAATGTGTGACTGCTTACTCAAGGTTGGCCTACAACTTCCTCTAAAGGAGTAAGAAAAAAGGAAGTTGTAAGTCACTTTCTTGTGAAGAATAAGGCGAGGATGAAACATCAATGGAGAAAGCTTAGTTTGTTTGCGATCAAGCCGAATACTGTATAAAAAATTCAAATTAAGAACTATACATGCGGTTGCAAATTAAGATTTAATTTATTCCGAAACCACTGCTATTGTGTGGAGATCTTATTTCAGAAGTTTGTTAAGTACGCTTCTATCACTAAAATTTACTTTTCTTCCTGGAACGTCACCATACGTTCTCCTAGGACGTAAAAATCATGAAAATTGGTTTCTTTTCGCGCACCCCCTATTCCCGACGGTCCCCTGCAGAGGGGGAGCTTTGATGACGATCTGCGAACACAGTTTGATGGGGCTCGGGTCAGCGCTCCCCCAGACCCTTAACTCGCATCTGCCATAGATCATAAAACAGCGGTTAACTGCGGGAAACGAGGCCGACTGGTCCGCGTCGTTTTTCCCCGACCTTCTTGCTCAGATTCCGCTCCGCTCTGCGCAGTCGGAAATTGCGTTAGAGAAAAAATAGGCCCGGTCCACTTGCTGCAGCATTCGCGAGTCCAATTTGGTCAGCCGCGATTAGCGAAATGATGCCGGAATCTCCCATAAAAAGACAGCAGCGTCATCCAACCATAATTTCATACCACTGTACTGGCAACCAGCTTACATTCCTGTCCGTATTTCTTGAAGCAGAGACGTTCGCCCGATTTCAGTACGAGGAAAACAGTTTTTTTTAGGTTTATTTTAATGATATTTGGCTTCGAGGGCAGACATAATTATGTATTATTATGTAATTCGTAAGTATTTATGGGTGTACTCAATGTGTACTAGACTCAGAATGATATGCATGACACAAGACAAACACAACACTAAATTAAAACCATTCAGGTCTCAGGTTGGATTCGAACCGGTGACCCTGCAACGCGAGGCTATCACGCTATCTCCTACGCTGCCAGGATCGGCGTGGAAGATGGTTGTATAATCTGTAGATACTTCATTCCAGCCAAACAATGCACATGTTTCCAATTGTTTCCGATGTTTCCGATGTTTGCGATTTTCCCCCAGAACAAACGATGAGACTCCTTGTACTTTGAAAGTACTGATCAGATGGTGAACAATCAGTCGCTGATCGAATGAATATTTCTAATCTCATACTCTCGATTCTTTTTCATGTTTATGTGCTGTAAAACTCTGTTATAAAGTGCCATGTGCACGTTAAGCTGCAGATTGTTGCATTTGTTTGGAATGCTGTGTTGATCTTAGTCAAGAGTGAGAAACAAGGTGTCAAAGTCGACATATAGTAGCAACAGTGATTACTATTAATATGAGACCATTTTAAGTTTAGATTTCTTAGGATTTTAATCCATACTCACAATTTTAACTAAAAATTTGCAATCACAAAACCAATTTTTGAAAAACACAACCAAGGAAGACAGAGACTTTATTATTTTGAAAACTATTTACCAATTTTCCCTCATTTACTTCGAGTTATTTGAACAGAGGACTAACTAATATAAATCACAACAAAGAATTTCCTTTATTATCTCTGACATACTCTGCTCCATTGCAAGTGTGACGTAATGATTCCTTATAGTAATGTGTGATCATCCCTTTTAAGTACAAAATTCGTCGTATTATTGGTTGGTTGTACTTCTCTTATTGGTGTTCAGCTGAAACAGTGCTAGAAATTTCATAGTCTAATCAGAAAAAAAGATGACCAAAAATTTCGGGTTATTAATTTAATTGCAATATCATCATCGATTTTTCGTGTTTAACAGTAGGCATAGCGTAAGAATCTACGAATATTTTTACCATCTTAAGGATACGTACAAAAGAATTACAGTATTTGGTTTCTCGAATGTTGAAGCAGGCGGCGTATGTCACAAGAGCACTGGAGTCTGAAATTTTTTGAAACCTGTTGCAGATATTTTGATTTGTTTTAATTAAGTCTATGTAATTTTTTTTAACGTATTCATCACATTATTTCCCAGTAACAATACTAAGAAGTAAAATAAAATAACTTAGATTAGTGAGAGGATTCTTAGCATCTAAACTTAAACAAAATTCAAACAAAACGGCTCAATCCGTTTTTTTTCACAAAAAAAAAAAAAAAAAAAAAAAAAAAAAAAACCCGAATGAATACCTGCATTTGACGAACG
>JARYHS010013630.1:70162032-70274614 GCA_031002005.1 Vandiemenella viatica | reverse complement strand
CACCATGAAACAGATTCCTATACAAGGTTCTTGACCGTATGGCTTCTCCAGTCTAATACAACCTGTTTTTTTTTTACATTATGTCTCCTCCAATAATCATGTCCAACGACAGCCCGTTTATGATTATACGATAATGTTGACAGACACCCCGAATCATCGTTGGCAGCTGTACTCTTGTATTTTAATTGTCTCTCACGGCTTCCAAATGCTGCCCTGATAAAATGGCTGGTACTACTGACATTAAATCCAACTGATTTCCTTTTGCTTGTAGCTAGAAAATGAGCTGCGCTGAAATTCCAGTTATTTCTGATCCGGAGTCCAGGGTACCCCATAACGCTATGCCATAACCTTGAATTTTTTGGGCGGGACCTTGCTTTATCCACTCACAATTACACATTCTACTTCGTCGTCAGTCATATCTTCCGCACCATATTTCCTCCATCATTTCAGTCGTCCTTTTCACTTATTTTTCTCTCCGTCCTGATGTCCCCCGCTGAACTTCATTGTGACGAATTTATTTGACCCTTGCCATCGTCTTGCCGACCTGAGAAGGTTCCCCTCGTACTTCCACTGTTTTTCATCATTGTGTACTTTGTCGAATTTCGTTCATATTTTGTTGCCCACTCCTGCGTTCTCTGACCCTCCTGAAAATTTCATTTCTGGCCGCCTCCTTGTCCACCTTGGAGTTGCTGATTATGTGCGAAGACTGATTCTAGTTTCGCTACCATCTTCTTTTGTTATTCCTCCGTTTCCTTGTTTGTGATATTGGCCATTCTTTTCGTCTCTTGTCTTTGTTTCCCGTTCGTAGTACATGCTGATTTGATCCAAATTTCCTAGCGTCTCTAAGAAGTGTCGCATTGTTGTTATCATTGTTGGTTGATGTGGCAACTAATTTCTGGTTTGAAATGGGTGCTTACGGCTGTAATCAACTCTCCCACTTCCCATAGATAGTCTAATGCTCTGCTAACATCGCCAGCTTGGAAGCGTAGGATCGCATTGACTCCCCGTCCCCCGGATCGTATTTCCCTCCATAAATTTCCACCCGATGTTGCGTCTGTGTCACTTCTGACCAGTACATATTCAAAAATAGGTTGTTAAATTCGTCCATATAACATTTTCGATCCATTATAAATACTGAACCAAAAACTCTCTTCAGAATCTAACACCAGTAATTTCAAATTATTTGTTTGTTTTTTATGTGGAAATATTCTTCCAGTTGTTGGAGGAATACCTTCGGATTGATCCATCTCATCACACCAAAAAGTGTAGCTGCAACTCCACTTGTCCCCGAATTACAATTTCTTGCCTGGTTACATATAACCATTATTTTGAATATTTTTCAAAGTAGAAATCTTTTCTTCTAACTCCGTCCGTGCTTCGTTAAAATTTTCTTGCAGTTTACGTTGCGTTTTTGTATTGTCACGTTCTCGGCCCGGAATTGCGCAATAGATGAACTGGCAATATCAATTCCTTCCCTTACTTTCATGACTTCACGTTCAGCATTCTTTTCCAATTCATTGACTCGCTTTGTCAATGTCTGATGTTCGTTCGTCTCTACAAGTTTCCTACAAATCTCACGCTCTACCTTTGTAATTCGCCCATAACATTTCACCTGGCCTTCTTCGAATGATAGTTTTCATTAACCAGTTGGTTATTTGTGTCCTGGATCATCAATAGTTTTTAAATTCTTCAAGTTTCTGGTCGGTTTCCGAACAAAAACTGGCAATCCTGTTCTCGATCCGTTGAATGAAACTGTCTTGTTTCGCTTCAAGCGAATCAATTTTTTTCGTTCATATTTTTGAATTGAGAGTTTACAACAATTATTCGCTTAGCACAGATTTTCATCTGCTCATTCATTTTTCGTAGCAAGCAAACACCGAAGCTTGAGAAAATGCTTCCACTCGGTATCTGGTGGGTTATGTGAACTGTCATCTTCTACAGCATCCGTTACGCTATTGCTTGTGTGAACAGTTTGATTCATATAGTTACCTCAAGACAGACCACCTCCGATTTACAGACCGGTTGGAATCAATGGATTTTCTACGTAATTGTTTTGTAATACCGCGTCATTCGCCATGTTATCAATATTATTACTCCCATCCATTACTGTGCTAATATTTATTACCCCCACTTGCTTACCACAGCGTAGTTTCAAATATGAACTCATATAAAATATACAGATACTTTTAAAATCAATGAACAAACTGTTAACGACAAATCCCAGTGAATGTCTAAATTTCAATAGCAATGCAATAATGCAACGCCACACAGACACAAACAACGTCGGATGCAAGAAATGTTATTTCAACCTTGAAACAACACTTAATGAAAATGTCAGCTTCATTTGGAATAACTGTATCTGAAATTACATTCATTTAATGATATACTGTATTACTCTAGACTTCAGCAATTCTCCATCCATCGTACAGAATCTGAAATACATGCATACACAAAACTACATCAAAGAATAAACCCAACAGTATTCACCATGAATCCAGTTGTAAGCTAAATTATTCGCGCTAAACATCCTCCCACGTTTCTGGTCGCCATTATGTATAGTACCCGCCGTTTTATGTTATTATTATTATTACTATTATTTTTGTTTTGCCTCGTCATACGATTGTTAAATATCGGAATCTCCTCCAAGTTTTCTGTCGTGAAAGCTTTTTTAAATATATTATTCAACACTTCTGCTTTCTCTACACTAGTTCCTGATAATTCCCCATTTTCATTAATCAGTGACGGCATAACTTAACGAGAGCCTCTTATTACTTTGACATACGATCAGAACTTTTTTGGATTAGTAATCAGACGTTTGGCTAATTTCCTGACTTGGAATTCTTCAAAAGCATCACGCATTGCCTTACGCACTTCCGCTCGCAACTAAACTAAATTTGCGCGATTAGATGAGTTCCCCGATTTCTTCACCGTGACATGTAAGCGCCTTTTCCTCCCGAGCAAACGTTTCACTTCCCTATTGAACTACGGAAATGTCTTACTAACCTTAATAAACTTCTTAATGTATAGAAACCACAATTTATTATTATTATTTTTATTATTACTATCATTTTTGTTTTGCCTAGTCATATGATTGCTAAACTGATAATTGGTTGATTTAGGTTATACCCTTGGCGCCAGTGAGTTCAATCAAATACCCTGATGCATTCACAAAAATATGGATCATAATGAAAGGTGATCAGTGTAACCGTATTATTAATTAAAAACCCACAAATTAAGAAATGAAATTCCAATCATCTTTATTTTCTTTTTAAAGCATGTTTACGTGAAATGCTTTTATTTGACTAATGTAAAAATTAATGAAACAAGAAAGCAAATATTTAATGTTGAAACCGGTAACTGAATAATTCAAAGTAAATCAAATACACTCTCAGTAATTCATAATTGCTGCTCATTGGATCGCATGAATAATCCCATAGGCGTTACTGGGTTTTGAAAACTGGATTCTGTTATAACTGAGGTGTGAACTGGGCTCCTTTTCCGTGGGTTGTAGGTTATTGGAAGAGGCGAGATGCAAGGATTGTTGACCATAATGCAGAGATGTCCTGGATTGGAACAGCTGTCGAGTCGAACACCCACTATGCCTAACTGCTCGGTTTGCGTCGCGTAGGGGAGGCACCTGCACCCACGATCAATATAATAGTCCCTGAAATTTTTTATAAATGTTAGTAAGTGACTCTCTGAATAATTCCACGTTAGCCAAATGTGAATCCGGATGTCGATAAAATGACCCGATTATGAACTTTAAATTTTTATCAATTTTTACCTTGACCCATATTAATTCACAAAAATTTACCGTTTCAGTTACGTCAGAGCAATAACAGTTTTGTTAACGGCCACGACCACACCCCCGCCCATTGAGACAGTTCTGTCTAAGTGAAACACATTGAAATGAGGCCCAAATACTTCGCTAGATTCAACTTCTGGCGTCAACCAGCTCTCGGCTCCTAGTATGTTATTTGTGGAGTCTAAATTCGCATTTTTCATATTAGTATTTAGACGGGAAACTGGTGAAGGATTGGGGCTGTAATATTCAATTTATTTTCGCCATCACTACCAGAACTAAGATGTAGATTATCGGATGCTGTCGTAGTATTAGTTGGCACCAGTTGTTACCGCTGACGGCGATATTTTTATGGTACGAATGAATATTTAACAGATAAGTCGGAATTCATTAATTGGTTAAATCACGTAAGTGAGAAGAAAGACCGTATTGAAGGTTAAATAATTTCACTTTTTTGAAATTATACAATATTTATTAATCATTTCAGGCAAAAGCAAAAAACAGTGTAACTACAGTTTACAGTCAGTCGTCATCAGGCAAGACAATGCTTTCTGTTTCACTTTCTTTAAACTGATAAATATACTTACCAAATTTCTTGAGATGATCATTGGTATTTGGATATCAAAAAACTGTTTTTTAGTTTGCAATTTCGCTCCTAGCAGATCGCTAAGGTTTGAATTTTAAGTTGTTCCTTTTCTTGGTCTTTATATCACCCATCATGGAGAAAACCCTTTCTACTTCTGCATTTCCATGCGGTAACACTAACAACAATTTTCCTAACATGCAGATGTTTGAAATAACATAATCTCCTTCAAAATTTTACTTTTACTTAACTCACACCAAAAACCAACAACCCATTGCCACTGCCCGGGCGGATAATGAGCGATTCTTGGTTGAGGAGCTCCTCCTGCCATTCATTGTGCCCACCATTGATCGGCGGGCCCTTGGAAACATTTTTCCCGCTTATCCCCCCCCCCCCAACCACTAAAGCCGGCCCGGTCTGCAGGGAGTAGCACATGTGGATCAAACATGTTCAATTTATCTAAGTTTTCCTCACTACTGAAGTGAAATGGTTTCACAAATTTCGCAGACAAAATCCCAAAAAAATAACCTGCTTTCAAGATAGAGATCTTCCCTTCCCGTTATCAAACATGCCACTGAACTGACTGAATGTAAGTAAGAGATGATTGAAGAAGGGAAGGTACGCTTTGATATAAGGATTTTGAAGATCTGAAAAAATCATGTTACCCACGGGATATTTGTCCTCACAAACAATTCAACGAGTACATTCCATTGTTGTGGAATACGATCAACACAGTTTGACAAAGCTAGCCATCTTGTCTTACACGAACTTAAAAGTTTTAATTCAGAAGCATGCATAAACTTTTGAATTCCACCAATTTGCTTTGGTCGTTTTGGATAACGGAAAAATAGTTATAAATGTTATGTGACAATGATTCAGCATAAGCAGAAATTTCATTTGGAACAAGATGTGCCGAGTGACATATGCAGTGGTTTAAAAAGATTCTGGATTGTCATTTACGAGGTAGATTCTGAATGATTTATTTTTACCAACATAACACTGGCATGTCAGAACAGAACCCTACTAAATTGTGAACATGTTTTTTCAAAATTAGTCAAGCAACTAGAGAAAAGTCTGTAAAGCCCTTTAGCATGGGAATCAAATCAACATGTTGGGTCTTAAATTCGTCATGGTGTATGTACCTTGCTAAAATGCACAACAACCTAGTATTACTGACATCAGTAACCTACTCTCATCTATAAGGACCGATAAAGTATTGTCTTTAAGTTCTTTAGTTACATCGTCCTTGATTTTTGATGATAGAAGATTTCAAATAATACCTGTATACTTTGTGCGACTTTGTTGAAACATTTTTCGCTATAGCTGAATCCTTAAAATTTAGCTTTGCAACTTTAACTATATGACTGACTGCACTGAAACTAAGATTATGAGCAACAATTAACAAATTAAATATTATGTCTGTTACCATAGCTTCGTTTAGTCTTTGATTTGAAAATCTGAAACAAAAAAGGAAAGAAAAGCACTAGACTTTTATATGTAGTTCAAATAACTGAAATAAATAATCTCGGCAAATTATGAGAAGTCCTGGTGTGCTAGATCGAATCCCTTTTCACGTTTTTTTTTTTTTTTTTTTTTTTTTTAATTACACATCAGCAGACACCGGGATTCAAACAGCGGCCGTCGGAGAGAGGGCCTCCGGCTAACTCATTAATCCCTAAGCTCTACGTGGTAACAAATAAAAATCCTAGTTTAACTACCTGAGAAATCTGTTTTTTGTTGTCGATGACTTTCGCGTTCTTAAGGTCTTTGACTTCACTGTGCTTTAACAAATCAATTCTTTTCGCGCCCAAAACAACTCTGCAAGCTTTACACCTCGCTTTTGAATTGTCCTCTTCACTGGTTTTATCCACTTTGAAAAATATCTTCAATCAACCACTTTTCTGAAAATAATTTTTTTTTTATCTCCTTAACGTCTCTCTAACAGCGAGGTCTTTAGAGACGGGAAAGGATGGGCGGCAAGGAATGGGAAGGAATTCGGTCATGCCTTTTCTGGCATATTCTTGGATATAGAAAAACCCGATCTTCCGTATCACTCATCAGCGTCACATGTGAGTTACAACACTTAATAGCAGACTCGCACTGAGGGCTGAGGCAAACTTGTGCTTCAACAAACTGATGAGCAAGCATATTACATGAAAAGCGAGAAAACAACTTTGTGGGATTCACAACCATTCTACTTGCAATGATTGGTTATTCGATTTTTTAAGAGTGGGTAATATTTAGTTTGGCCTATTTAGATGAAGAAACTATTAACAAATGAATGTTGATCCTTTAGAAATTCATTTTCGAAATTATGGAAAAATGTTGCTATGTTTTCGCTAAATTGCACTTTTCGCCGCTTTGTCTCCCTAGGAATAAAATACCGCTGCGCGTAGCGGAATTTCGATACGGTGGAAGCACTGACTGCAGCAGTGATGCAATAGTAATCCAGCTTACTATCACTTATCTTCAAAGAAATGTTTTTCTTTCTGATATGAAGATGGATTTTGTATTAAAGTGATTAAAGTTCCAAGTATATTTAGTTTAACTAAGTTTCGGTGAAGCGATACGCTATGGTGACCCTACACACTACCGAATGTGAGGCCAGAGCGTTAGCCGCTCAACCCCACGCTCGGTACTTGAGGAATTGCCCGGGGAAACCAACAGGTACCCTCTTTATTTTGAGGTGCGACCCGTGGCTTTGCTCACCCCTTCCTCGTTTAAATTCTTATGTTCAACCCTCATTCAATATCAAAACCTATTACTCTTACCAATAATATTGCCCCAAAATCTAGGTAGAGATGAATTCGTTACGAATATGCTGCAGGTATTGTAAAGCAACTGAACGCCTGGAGTGGGGAAAGTGCCGAGACTCGATGATAGCCCAGTAAGTGTGTTTTCAGAACATGCGGACGAAAATCGAACCATTTCTGTCTGATATATACCGTAAATCCTTACAAGCGAAAAGGATTCCTTCTGACTATAAAACTGCACAAACAGACCCAATTTAAAGAAAGGAGATGAACAGATCCTAGTAACTACCGACTAGTATCTGTAACATCTGTTTTCAGTAGAGTTCTGGAGCATGTTAAAGCCCGGACTTTATGAATGTTTAGACGAATACGATTTGGTACATCAAATCAACTGGATTTTGGAAGCACAAATCGTGTGACACACAGCTGACCCACTTTCACATAACTTAACGAAAGCTATTGCAGCCGAATCTCAAGTTGATGTAATATTTTTTGGATTTTCAGAAACCTTGCGACTCTCTGCAACACAACCACTTTCAGCGAAGATTCAAGAATACAATATTTGGAAAAGATTTGTGAATGGGTACGAGATTTTATGATTGGTCGGTTGCGGTAAGTCATCGGGGTTGGTGATACGCCCCAGCTAATTTGGATGTTATATCAGTGTCCGTCAAGGAAGTACAATGGTACCACTTCTTTTCTTAATTTTTATAATTATCTTGGACACAATGTTAATAACTGTTTGAGATAGTTCGCTGATGATGCAGTCGTCTACAGGGAAGTAAGGAATTTGGCCCATTGGTTAGAAATTTAGTGCGAGCTCGATGTTACTTCGGCATGGGCGACTAAAGGAAACTAACACTAAATTGTAAAACGTACAAAGCAGTGTGTATAACAGAAAGAATCCGTTTGTTCAGGAGTACAAGGTAACAGGTCAGTTATTGACATGACTGATTCCTTGAAATATTTGGGTGTAACAGCATGTAACGTTCTGACCTCATTACCTGATTTGAAATTATAATTTTATTTATTATTTTATTGAATTATCGTGAAAGGTAGAACTTGCGTGAATACTTTATATGATAAATCACGAATAGTTTTATTTCAATTACTGACATGACATATACAACAAGATTAGTTAAAATTATCAGTTGTCCTTCTGCGGACGCCAGGGTATTTTATATAAAATACACAAAATTAAACAGTAAACAAATTCAACATTTTGACTGTTCACTTCTGAGAGAAATGTTTGCTCCGGGCTATGAGAGTTTCTTATCTGCATGGTCGTAACTGGGCAATGCTATGAACTTGAAAGTCTAGCTAGCACAGTGTTCTTCATTGGTGATGTATAATTACCGAGTTTACATGTCTGCCGCCACACATTGATGGTCTGTTCTGCTATGGACCAGTGTAGCACAGTTCCTCAGATGTCGTCCTTTGCCTGAGCAAATTTGCTCAAACAAAATAGCGGGTGTCCGGATCCAGGCAGCAGCAACAGTCCCACTAGCGAATAGACAGTGCAGAAGTCACATCGACCGAACGTGCTTGCCGGCCGGCACCGAATGTCCCTCAGTGCCACGTGAAAAACAGAAATTCCCGTCCGTCACTTTGTATATCTACCTGGATAGTACAATACTCTACTCTGTCAGGGACACACTCCGTCGCCCAGCGTCGCATCACCCAGCAAAACTCGCTCCCCAGTTCTAGGAATCTGGCCATACATTCATGACCAGCCGCTTAGCACCCACAACTAACTAAAATATTCTACATTAAAAAAAATAAACATATAGTTTATATAATGTAAATAGCGGTCACAAGACGCGTTCGTTATAAGCACCAACCAACATGAAACGGGATCAGCACATAACTTCGGTCGTAGGTAGATCTAATTCTATGCTGCGATTGAGAGATCTAACTTTTGAAGAATTGTAACTCACTTATCGAAAAAGATAAGAGTACAACGCTCTCGTGTTGGGATCCGTATCGCAAAGGACTGGTTGACAGTATAGATGAAGTGCAGACGAGAGCCGTTCGATTCGTAACTGCTACCCACGATCCCTATGAAAGCAACACAGAAATAACGTAGATTGAGCTGTGATTGTCTGGCAGTCGGATGACGTAGGTTTCGTTTGAATTTATTGGTAAGCATGCAAATAACTCCATTGATTTAGGAGTGTGATGAAATACTGCGTCTACCAGCCTATTTGGATCGTAATGACAGGAGAGATAAGATTAGAGAAATTAGGTGCTGCTTCATTTCTTCCCACGTGTTATTCAGAATTGGAATGCACAAAGTTAGTTTGGTGCAAGGCACTCTCTGCTGTCCATAACTTTGCATAGTGTATATGTAGAATAAGTTATAATATTCTAACATATTTGATCAGAAATACTATTTTCAGGTTTTAAATCGTCTGTGAGTAGAATGATTATTAGATTGAGTAATTTATAAACCTGTAGTTCCACATTGATCAAAACATTTAATGAACTTGCAAAAATATTCAGAACAGCGATTTGAAACTCAGATGAAATTATTGTAAGCTATAGTTGTACAGTACATATTAATTGTTCGAATTAATTGTACTTTGAATCTGTTGTATGAACGCCCATTCAATAGATCTAGCTAAATGAATTCTTAGTGACCACTTTACTTTCAGTGCATAATACGATGACTTCTTACTATGAGCCTTGTGTACATTCAAGTTTCATAAGGTAACACGATTTTAAGGATATACCAATTTTTATTTTACCAAAAATATACCAATAATGTATATCCGCTTGTAAAAGCGATTTTCTATTATAAAATTTTATACATTCAGAACCACGATTGTGTATCATTTCTAAAAATAAATTACATTTTCGGAGAGATGCTGTCGCGTATTCCTTTTTTCCACGTACTCTCCAAATACGTAAAATCATTTAGCAACCTTATCAACGAATCAGATAGTATTCTGAATCAATTTGTTCTCATGAAATTGGTTTCCGAATATTTTCATCCCATCTCCTGAAAAATTTCTTCGCAATAATTATTCTTGCTCTTATATGGCTGAACCAGCACTGTATGGTTTGCGTAGGTTAAACTCTCCTGTGTGACCCCTTAATTATGCTATAAGAAAATCGAGAGGCATAATGACTCAGCAGAAAAACATTATAGAGGTTGCTAGGAGCTGAACATGTAGAACAGTGGCGTCTCGTGGGTAGGCACCGTGAGACTGCAGCACCCCCCCCCCTATATTTCCAATCAAATTTTAACGATAATATCGTTACTAATCCCCCCTAATTCCCTAATTGTAATGGAGATATAATTAATCATTACAATTAATAATAAAAACAAAAAATCATTCTTTGGAACTATATTACCGACAATGCCAAAGACACGGCATTTTGCCATCTTGCGCAGGCGCTAATTTATAGTTCCACACAACATTTTTTTATTATTTTTAGTATTTGTGAAGAATGGGTGATTTGGCATTAAGTTTAATGATTAATTATATTCTGCATTTTTTTTTTGCTGTCGTCAGTCTTTAGACTGGTTTGATGCAATCCTCCATCCCTTCCTATCCTGTGCCTAACCTCTTCATTTCTACATACCCCTTACAACCCACGTCCTCAATTATCTGCTTCATATATTCTAATCTCTGTCTTACCTCTACAGTTCTTACCTTCGACTGTTCCCTCCACTAACAAATTAACCAATCCAGCATGTCTCAAAATATGACCTACAAGCCTGTCTCTTCTTTCTGTAAGCTTCTTCCACTAAACTTCTTTTTCTCACCCATCATTTCCAAACTCGTTCATTTCTTACTTTGTCTTTCCACCTAATTTTCAGCATTCTTCTGTAGCACCACATTTCAAATGCTTCAATTTTGTTTTATTTCAGGTATTCCTAAAGTCCATGTTTCGCTACCGTAAAGTGCTGTGCTCCACACATAGAGTTTTAAGAAGTTCTTTCTAATTCCTAGATCAATATTTGAAACTAAAAGGTTTCTCTTTTTCATGAAGGCTCTTTTTGCTAGTGCTATTCTGCTTTTAACATCATTCCTGCTTCGGCCATTGGTTGTAATTTTGCTTCCCAAGTAACAGAACTCACTCACTTCTCCTATTGCATCCGATCCTATTTTTATATTTAATCTGCTAGTATTGGTATCATTTCTGCTACATTTCAGCACTTTTGTTATACTTTGATTTATATCCAGTCCAAAATCTTCCTTCAGTATTTTTTTTCATGCCATTCAATAACTTCTCAATATCCTGAGCCCTCTCTGCTAATAAGACAATGTCGTCAGCAAATCGTAGCATACTGATTTTTTCTCCCTGAAAACTTATGCCACATGGAAATTTTTCTTTGACTTTCTTCATTGCTTCTTCTACATACAAGTTGAATATTAACGGGGATAGACTACAACCTTGTCTCACACCCTTTTTAACCTGATGCATGTCTCTCGTGATTCTCTACTTTTATTACAGCCACTTGATTCTTATATAGTTTATAGAGTATTCTTCTATCTCGATACTTTAGGCCTGACTTCTTTAAAATTTTGAACATCTTGTCCCACCTAACATTATCAAAAGCTTTTTCTAAATCAACAAATGCCATAAAAGTATCTTTGTTTTTCTTGATCCGCCCTTCAAGTATTAATCTTAAAGACAGAATTGCTTCCCTTGTACCGCGATTTTTCCTAAACCCAAACTGATCTTCACCTACTATCTCTTCTACTACCCTTTCCATCCTTCTGTATAATATTCTGGTCAGTAATTTTGAAGCATGTGATGTTAGACTAATGGTGCGATAATTCTCACATTTGTCGGCTTGTGCTTTCTTTGGAAGTGTGAAGTTGATATTTTTATTAAAATCAGTTGGAATTTCTCCTGTTTCATAACTTTTTGATATCAGCTTGAATAATCTTTCGATTCCTTCCTCTCCTAGAGATTTAAGAAGTTCTGCAGGGATCTCATCAATTCCAACTGACTTATTTGTTTCAAGTCATTCAGAGCTTTAATAAATTCTGTTCTCAAAACAGGATCTCCTAAGTCATCAATGTCAGACGTCACCTTCCTTTTCCAATACACTATTGTTCAAGTCGTCCCCCATCATATAGTTTCTCAATGTATTCCTTCCATCGGTTAGCTCTATCTTCTGAGCTTAAAGAGGTTTCCCATCGGCAGCTTTAATGTTTCATACCACTTTTCTTCATTTCTCCAAAATTCTGTTTGATCTTTCTATATGCAACATCTACTTTTCCTATGACCATTTCCTTTTCTACTTCTTCACACTTTTCTTGTAGCCATTTTTTCTTTTGCTATTTTGCATTTCCTATTTATTTGATTTCTAAATTGCGTGTACTGCTCTCTTCCTGCTTCATCCTGAGCATTTTTGGACCTTCTCCTCTGATCCATCAGCACCAAAATTTCTCTGTGATCCAAGGTTTTCGGGCAGCTTGTTCCCTAAAGCCTAATGTCTCTTTGCCAGCTTTCATTATTTCGGTCTTTAATGCATTCCATTCGTCCTCGGTTGAGCTCTTTTCACTGTTACTTCTTAGACCTAAGTCTGCCATTTCTGCAAATTTTTCTCTTGTGCTAGATTGTTTCAGCTTATTCACCGCCAGTCTGTTTTTGCTTATGCTGCTTCCTTATTCGCTTGAATTTCAGCCTGCACTTCATTACTATCAAATTATGGTCCGAGTCTATGTCTGCTCCTGGGTACGCTTTACAGTCTAGAACTTGATTCCTGAATCTCTGTTTGACCATGATATAATCTAGCTGATATCTGCCTGTATCCCCAGGACGTTTCCAGGTGTATATTCTTCTTGCATGGTTCTTAAACAGTGTGTTCGCCACTACTATCTTATATCTTTCACAAAATTCTAGCAACCTGCTTCCTCGTTCATTTCTTTCTCCTAGACCAAAACTTCTTACAGTATTCCCCTCTTTTCCTTCTCCCACTATTGCATTCCAATCACCCATGATTATTAGATTTTCCTCCCCTTTCACATATTGGATTAATTCTTCAATTTCAGCGTATATTTTTTCTATTTCTTCATCATCTTCCTGTGACGTTGGCATATATACTTGTACTAACGTGGTTGGGACGGGCTTAGTTTCTAACCTCATCAAAATAATCCTGTCACTAAACTGTTCATAATAACTCACCCGTTTCCCTACTTTCTTGTTCATTACAAATCCTACACCAGTGACTCCATTGACAGCTTGTGTGCTAATTATCCTGTGTTCCCCAGACCAGAAATCCTGTGCGTCCTTCTATTTAATCTCACTAATCCCAACAACATCTAACTTAAGTTGTTCCATCTCCCTTTTTAAATTTTCTAACCTACCTGCCCTATTCAGACTTCTACATTCCACGCTCCGACTCGTAGAATGTTTCTATCCATTCTGATGACTCCTCCCTGAGCAGTCCCCACCCGGAGATCCGATTGGAGGACTATTTTACCTCCGGAATATTTTACCCAGGAAGAAGCCATCATGATATATGTAATTTGAGAGGATTACATGTCCTCGGGTCTTTAATGCAGTGGTTTCCCGTTGCCTTCTGCATCCCCATGCCGTTGATCATTTCTGATTCATCCGCCTTTAGGGGCCGTTTCCAACCCCAAGGGCAAGAGGGTGCCCTGAACCACTCCCCGCTCTTCCACCCTCCTTTCGGAGGCCGTTGGCAAGCAGTGGGTGACTCCTTATACCGGGAATCTTTCAGTCGCCAGAGCCTCGTCCGTGCAAACAGGGTGCACCACGTGAAGGAGAGGTTGACATTTGGTTGGAAAAGACTAGTATTGTCTCTCCCAAACCCTTACACCCTGAGACTATATTAGAGGTTATAAATTTGCGAGAAAAAATGAATATCAAAGTGAACAAACTTTACTCTGAAATAACAATATTATATGAAATCCAGGTAAAAGTAAGAGAAGTATTTCATGAATAAAAAATGAGCTTTTTCTCGAAATTAATTTGACAACTGAAAGCGATAACGCATATGACAATTTTACTGTAGACAAGAAAGAATTAAAGATGAAAGAAGTGCAAAAAATATAGCTTAAAAAATGAAATAGTAAAAACATACCTTTTATTATTTTCTACTCTTTCGCAAAATATTATATTTTTGAAGTGTAGCATATTTTTATGGGTTATTCTTTTTAAAAAAATTCCTACCATCAATCGAAAAAATATTGGAAACCCTAGAGGCGAATGGGTGCTAGTTCGCGAACGGTAGCGCTCAATTTAGTTCGCGAACGGTACCGCTCAGTTTAGTTCGCGAACGGTACCGCTCTCTATAGTTCGCGACTTGGGAGCGCTCTGTTTAGTTCGCGAACCGCACCGCTCTCTTTAGTTCGCGACCGGGAGCGCTCTGTTTAGTTCGCGAACTAGGTCCTCCAAGACAGCTCGCTCGCCTCGCTTTGTTAGCGCTACTGCACGCGCTCTCTTGTTTGTTATGGTAGTTGTGGTTATCGATGGTTGTCTTTTGATTGTTAATGGGATCAAAGTGTATTTTATTTTCACATTCCACGTTTAAATTTCCGTTTGTGACTTCTGCAATTATTATTAATGTTGAACAATTTATTTTTCTTTTATTTTTATATCTGTGTCTTCAGTGAAATGTGTCCACAAGGAACTGTGTTTCCTTTAAGATAATAAACTAAAACAAAAGTTGCTCTTCGGGAAAGGATCGAACGAACTAACGAACTAACGAACTAAGGAGCGAGAGATCTGGGAACTAGTTCGCGTAGTTCGCCTGTGGGAGCGCTCTTCCGAACTAGTTCGTTCGCGAACTACACAAGACTACAACCAACCACGACCACTGAAGGGAAACGGCGTGATTCCTCCTAGTCAGGAACCGAACAATTGGAGTCTGGTAACCCAACTACTGTCACGAACTTGTTAAGGCAGTCGCTCCCGAACCAAACGGCGTGAGCCACGTAATTACTAGTACGATTACACAGTGCAGTCCTTTCCGATCGATGTATACTGCAGCCATCTGCGATGAAACGAAAAGTAGTCTACCGTTCTCTACTCTCTCTTCCGTCGAAGAAACGTTCACACCGGCTGACTAATTGAACGATGAAGTCCTGCAACTAAACGAAACTATCATCCCTTTGAATCGAACTAATTCCAGATTTACTTCAGCGAAAAATGTAGTTTTTAGGCTATCAAAACATTAACTATCACAAAACCTTGCTTTGCGACAAACAACAATGGATCTGGTAGGTCCCAACCTGTCGTTTATGTAGACTGTTTTTTACGTCGTTTTTTCTGTATTCATCAAGACAAAGACAAACACAGGATGTTCCCCGCTTCCCGCACCAAAGACTACTCGTTACACGAACGGAATAATACAAAATGCTTTCTGAGGATTCCGTGGCCGAATTCGTTAATAATATCTGCATTTTCCGGGAATTCGCCCATCTAAGCTTTCTGCAGACATTCTGCAGCCTTCGTCAGAGAAACTACGTTATATTTGTTTACGTAGCAAAGAACACCATGCGTCACACAGTACTAAGACGCCGTAGTTCACCATGTCGTCACAATATAAAATTTGCGATGGCTGCTGTGGAAAGAAGAGCAATGGTGGCCTTGACGAGAGAAGAAGGAAGCAGAAATTTTGAAGGAACAGAATAACTTCAACGGAGACAACGGCGTAGCACGCGTTCTTTCATATGTAAGCATAGTATCTCTGACGGAGACCGAGAGTGGTGAGTGAGCTCTGGCCTTGTATTCGGGAGGATGAAGGTTCGAATCACCGCCCGCCCATCAAGATTTGGGTTTTCTACGGTTTCCCCAAATAACTCTAGGCGTACGCTGAGATGGTTACTTTAAAAGATCATGGCAGAATTCCTTCCCATTCCTTGCCCCCAGTTCTTTCCCGCCTCTAATGACCTCGGCGTAGACAAGGCGTAATGCCATAAGCCAAAAAAATAAATAAATAAATAATAATAATAATCATAAAGACGAAGGCTGCACATTGTCAGCCGAAAACATATGTAGGGAAATAGATAACGCTGCAATTCCGGAAAATGCAGATGTTATTAATAGAAAATAAGTTTGTAAAGAAGTTTATACGATTCGAAACGGAGATTAACAAAAACCTCAATGTCCCTAAAGTTCGATGGTGATTAAGGACCTTAACGTTTACATTCCGTAGAGACCAATGGAATTTCGGAATATGCCGTCCTCGGTAGCGTAGAGCCTAGAGTGCCGAAGGTCGCCGGTTCGAATCCGGCCGTGGGCGTAGCTGTTTAAGTGTTGTGTCTGTGAATGTTATGTCCGTCCTGTGGTGAGTCTAAGTAGCTGGAAAAAATCCATGGCTGTACGGCATAATATGCCGAAATTCATTGAAAAAAAAAGGAATATTTGCCGGGTATGCCACGTTATCTATTTCCCTATCTAAGCTTTCGACTGACTTTCTGCAGCCTTCGTCAAAGGAATTGTATTCTGTTTGTTTACATAGCAAAGTGCGCCATGCGTCACACAGTACTGAGACGCTCGTAGTTCGCCACGCCGTCGACACCGGGCACAATGTAAAATATGGATACACGAAGCTGCTGTGGAGAGAAGACCAGTGGCGGCCTCGACGAGTGAAGTAGGTAGCAGAAATTTTGAATAAACGGAACAACTTCAGCGTAGACAACGGCGTAGTATTCTGTGGCGCTTGGCGTTCATTGCTACGTAAACAAACAGAGTATCTCTGACAAAGGTTGCATCATGTCAGCAGGACGCAAATAAAATACGCGATATTTCCGGAAAATGTAGATATTATCAATAGAAGCGTGTTTGTAAAATAGCTCACCCGATTTGAAACGCAAATTAACAAAAAAAAAATCATCTTCGCTGAAGTTAGATGACCTCGACGTACCGTAGAGACCAATGAAATTTCAGCATATGAACCCAGCGTCTGACGAAAAGAAACGAAGCGGCTGGCGGCGTGGGCTGTGGGCGTGTGTGGCGCCGCGGGGCCGTCCGTGTTTGAGCGGCGCGACACGGGCGAGTAATGCACATCTGGTGTCGGACACGGCGCGCGGGTCGCCACTCGCAAACCACAGCCAGCGGCGTCACTAGACACCGCGCACACAGTGCAGCCTCACAACAAGCGGCGACTGCGGGTGCACGCATCTTCCAATCCCTGCCCGCTCTCCCAGATTAAGATTCTCCATGCTTTCCCGCAACCTCTCCAGGAGAATCCAGACACGGTGCGTTCAAAAGGTCATCACCAAATTCCTTCCCGTTTCTTGCCCCAGTGCTTCCCTCCCTCTCTAATGACATAGTTCTTTACGACCTGAAGAATTTTTAAAAAGTTATTTCATTTCCCAATGATTTTTGTAATTTGTTTGGCTTTAAATATTACTAGAAAAATAAGAAAAAATTCTCAAGTTCAAAATTTTGGGAGGGGGGCACGATCACGATACTAACACACAATACTATAGAGTGCACAAAATTTATTGTGCTTGCATAAATGTACATTATTTAATTTTTAAGTCCAACTTTTGTTGTAGTTGTTTTAAATGGTTATTTGTGTTCTTGGTTTTTAATTGTGAGAAATATGAAAGTCCTTAAATCATGTCTTGTCCTTCGATAGACACTACTATACATTTCTTTTTCGAACCGCATTTTGCTGCGACTTTTGCATGGCTCGTATCTGCAAGTACGTGGTGCTGGAATATCGTCAGCGCTTCGAAAAAGTTCATATCTATCATAACGCTTATCACTGCACGGAAACTTAACAGTTGCATTAAATAATTTACACCTATTGAACACAGGAAATTCATTTTCACCTTGTCCAGTCTCACTATCACTTAATACTCCTCTATCTACATGAGGAACTGCAGGCAATCCTTCTGCTGTGGAAACATATAATAATATCAAATAACATTTGCGTAGATATAAAATAATTTGGAATTGCAAAATTATCCCTTATTATTATTTGAACTATAGTAAATCTTTATGTTCTTTTCTTGGAATATTGTTCCCTTTGATGCTTCTCATGTATTGGTTACATGCATTTCCCACAGCGAGGTCCACAAAGTGCAAATTACTTTCCATGTCCATTTTTTGCTTCTGAACCGAGCTCTATATCATTCCATCTGCTGGTCACAAGCATCAACTCCACCTATGTTTAGGTTGTATTTACGGACCACAGAAGGTCAATGAAGACTGCAGCAATACCTAACCCTCACAAATGTGATGGTGGAGACACTTTGAAGCACCACAGACGCAATAATCACACAAAATAGATATTTCGGTAATACACAGATACTTAGGGATGTCCAGATACAAATTGAATCTAAGCACTTTTTCAGAATTATACATTTACACATCTGCTACAGATAAAACGAAGCCACAAAATCTCATACAACGACACTGGAAGACAGAGAGCCTAACAACATCGCAGAGTGGACGAAGCTGCGATCTAGTGGCGTCCTGCGGTACAAAATGATCTAGAGTAACCCTCACGATCGTAGTTTCTGGCTTCAACTACATTCAACCCCCAGGAAAATAAAAGTATAAGATCATACCTTACCCTCACGATCGTGAGGATTGGGGCGTAAAGGGATACACTTCGACAAGTCATAAAGCCTGTCTAATTACATCGTTTTGGCTGCTTTCAGTTTCAAGTGTTACGATCGATTTTATAAATTTCTTTACAATGGTCATATTGCCTGCTTTTAGTCTTGATTTAGTCACGTCGCCATGTCGGTTTTCTGTTGTTATTATTACTCCGCGATCCTGTTAGTGTGCTCCTGTCGATGCACCAACTCATAACAACCCTCAGGACCAGACCTTGTATGAAATGTTATTTCAAGAATTATTTATAGCAAGCTGGGAATTCATTAATTACGAATTTGAATATTTTTCGTGTAATTAATTGTGAAGTTGTGTAAATGAGCATTGTTTTATGGAGAGAAGCTTCTTTAATGCTGTGCAATATGTTCTAGCCCAGTATGATAATTTCGAGTGTAAATAACTTTAAATACTTTTACGTTCCATGTGTTTCATGATGATTGTGAATGATTTTGTATTAAATTTGATTATTTTTGTATGTATTTTATTGTTAAAGTATTGTTAGAATTCGAGAAACGTAGGTTGGAACTCTGAATTATTCTGTATGTTTTTTTCTAAAGTGTCTAGCAGAGTTGGCGAGCAGACAGTTGCCAGTCACTGGTTTACGGAAGTGTGGGAGTTTTTTTTATTATTTTAAAAGTATTGCCTTCGGCCTTTGCGACCATCTAGCCAGCACCAATTTGATTTTTTTCCCCAATTGTTGTATTCGGCTTTTAACTATGATATTGTGGACACTACAGTGAGGACAGCACAAGACGAACACAACACTTATTAAAACCACCCATGCCCGCGGCCGGACTCGAACCGGCGGCCCTTGCAATGCGAGGCCAGCGCGCTAGCCCCTACACTGCCAGGGCCGGCGTGTACGAGTTTAATCGCTGGAACATTTGCCTATGTTTGCACTTAGTATCTGTGGATCGCGTCGATGCCTTGTTTTGTAATGTTATTATAGAGCGCACGTGAAAATAAACAAAGTGAAAAGTGATTATTCGAAGCTGTTATTTCATGCAACCAAAAGCTTATCATGGCTTCCGCGTCAGGACTGAACATCAGGTAAAAGTATTAACAGTTGCTTAGCAAACTGCTACGTCTCGTGCAAACACCTTTGCTTATTTCCACACCTGTGTAATTCCATACTTTAATGGAACACCTAATATTCAGCATAATTTTACTACAATTACCTACCAAGCTTGGTGGGTGCGGGGTTAACACTCTGGCCTCACATTCGGGAGGACGTGGGTTCGAATCTCCGTCCGGGCATCCAGATTTGTGTTTTCCATGGTTTCCCCAAATCACTCCACGCGAAAGCCAGGATGCTTCCTTCAAAAGGCCGTTGCCGAATTCCTTCCAGTTCCTTGTCGCCAACCCCATCCCGCCTCTAATGGCCCCGAAATTGGCGAGGTGTAAAGCAATGAGTAAAAAACCAAGGTGTGGAGTGCAGCTGGAATGTTTGATCTCGCAATTATATTTACAGATTTTTTTCTCATTTATTTAGAGACTAGTAGTTACCCACGACTTCGTCGGCTAGAATGTGTCTTATAGTAATTATAATTTTGTTTACGGTTCAAAGTATGGCCGGTAAAAAAAAGTTCTCATTTGGAGTTGAAAAGACGATTAACTGCTTCCTTGGCTTTTGCTCTTCAAGGAAAAGTGACCTCAAAGCCGGGAATTAGATAACGAAGGTGTAATGCGCACCGAAAGATTAAGCTTACTCACTTAGCGGCAATAGACGTCTCAAGTAGATTTTGACCTCATTATAGGCAAAATTCGGCTGGGCAGCCACGTTGTTCACTCAAAATCAACTATGCATCGTAGAATATTAGATGTAATTCTGGTCCATGCTGCATTTCAATAGATTTTTTACAGAATGAATTAACTATTTCTTCATTGTTAACTTTGATTAACATCTTAGCTTTACTACATTTCATTGAAAGGTTTGTCTTAAGTCTGCCCATCACGTCCTAATATTATTAATTTTTTTGTTGAAAAAGGACTTCATTTCCTCTTTAGATATTAATTTTGTTTTGTCGATATGTCGCTTTGATCAATTAATTCTGCTTTGAAACAGAAATTTACACATTAAAGTAATAATTAATTGTTTCTTCATTATGATTTTTGATAGTATTATTGTAGGTTTCCCAGTCTGTCAAAGGAAATGAATGTCTCTCAGCCCAGTCAAATACTGTCCTTGGTAGATTTAGGGTAATTAATTAAAAAATATGATTTGAGTGGGGAGTTTAATGTTTTAACGAACCACAAAACTACATAAACGAAATGAAAGCAGTAACTTAATTAAAGTTTAATCAAAAACAACAACCAATTTCTACTTTAGCATTAAAATTTCAGTCTTATCCATCTTTTTAATAATTAAATCTGCTACGGTTGGCATTAAGGGTTTTATTTTATTTTTAGCTCCGCAATTTGCCAGAGGAATTGTATGATTACGTCCAAATTACCAGAAACTAACTATAAATGGTTTTAAAGAAATTTAAGATTACGAACTGATTTATATTTATCAAGTGCATTCATTTTCACACTTTTAAAGTGAACACTTAATTGAATTTGTCATATCGTTTTTGCTTTGATTATTGAAAAGCAGTATTTGCGATTTATGTAAGAAGTAAAGAGTAAACGTGGCAGTACGGTCTACGAAGCAGGAAACTCTTTGGTATTGGTGAAATGCCAATTGATTCTGACAGTATGAGAAGGCGCTATTCGGTTTTGCGCAACAAAAACTAGCTTAAGTCACTTCCCAAACAATATACTAACACCATGCCAAATTTAATTTAAATCTGTCTAGCAATTAAGGCGTGATTGAGACAAATAGTCGAATCTTCCAAACATACATCCATCCAAACTTTATAATACATATAACATTTAAAATATTTTTCTGCTCACATACTCCATGTTGTTCAATACCATTTTGAAAAATCTGAGTTGTTAAAAAATGGAACATTTATACTTCCCAGTACTGTCAAAACATTTAAATTTCGTTTTATTAATGCTATTTGTAAAAAAAAAAAAAAGAAAGAAAAAAGCACTACTTTATTGTCTCTTGTACTACAGCAGAATATCAGGTAACAAATGCGGGTTGCTAATTTGTTGTTGGCTTTTACGAATGTTAGGCTAATTTAATTTGACTAATTTCGCACCCGGAAGAACACAGGTTCGAATCCCCATCCGGCCATCCAGGTTTTGGTTTTCCACGGTTTTCAAAATCACTCCAGGTGAATGCTGAAGTGGTTCCTTTAAACAGCCATGGCAGAATCCTTCCGACTCGCTGACGACTAGGCGTAAAGCTACTGGAAAAATAAATGTTCATTCCTCATTTTGTATATGATGAAAAGAGAGATATCATCTCGATTTTAAAGCCCTATTTTCTTGAGTAATTTGCAAATAATAGGTTTCTTTAGAATTATTTCCACCTAGGCAACTGAAATCAAATTTTATTACTATATCAAAATGCGTAGGGCAAAAAAAAATAAATTATTTTGTTTGAATTAGAGGGTAAAAACGACAACAAAACCCATTAATAAATAAAATCGTTTCATTCCTTTACGACTTTACACCTCGTCGACATAGAGGTCATTAGAGACAGAATAGGTCTGGAAAGAAGGAATGGGAAGGAATTTGGCCATGGATTTTTGAAGGAACTATACCGTCATTCGCCTGGATTGATTTCGGTTATCCCTGAATAATGAAAATCTGTGTGTCCAGACGGAGATTTGGATCGGCATCCTTCCGAATGCTGGGACTAAGAGTTCACTTTCACATCACGGTATCTTCATTTCGTTTATTTTAGATCTTTACTGTATTCGATACCGGCCGTTAGAAATAGGTGACTAGCACCAAAACAGAAGCAGTATATTAGCTTTCAATTCCTTAGCGTAGCACCAGACCTGTGGTGTTTCCCTGACGTCTAACATGATACAATCAACCTCCATGACATTCTTCCACAGTTCGCTAGTTATCACGTTCTTCTCGATCAGATGCTGCTCTCACACTCACTGTATATCGTCGCTGCTATTAGTTATATTATTTAGACATGTCATATGGGCGGTACCAGCGCGCGCTGGGTGGCTGTGCGCGCACAGTAGCCGGCTGCCTGCACGTGCATCTTTGATGACAGCCTGCAGGCGCGGTCCTGATGAGCAGCAGTCTGCTCCACGCACGTGCAGCATCGCAAGCGGCTCATCTGCCAGACAGGTCAGTCACACGCGACTGGAACACAGCAACGGGAGAAACCATTCACAGCTCGGTAAAGCGTCTAATACCACTGCTGCGACAAAAAATAAGTAGCGTGTCTCACTCAATGCCTAGCTGCTTGTAAAGTTTGTAGCCTACACTTATTTGTTTAACACACCATTTGTTGTTTTAATGCAACATTGTTGTAGGCCAGTTTTACGCTGTTGCTCATTAAATTAAATGTCAGTAATAACGGCAATCCAACTATTTTTGTATGATTTAATGCCGTACGCGTTTCGCCTCGCATCAAGCCATCATCAGCAACGAATATATGTTGAAATTTTACATTCAGTTTTCAAACTTTTTAAATACTATTTAAAATAACTCTAAATTGGAACATTTTCTGATTCTTTACAACTTAGTATTTAAATTGGTATTCGCAGGGTTCATAACCATGTAGTGACCCGGCTTCCACCATCTGGTGACCCTCGAAGTCGCTCTGTCCGGCCGGTGGTAAGACGAGGACAGATAGCCATACGGGATGCATGGATAAGCGTCGAGCATAGAAGTCGACAATTGTTCAGATATGAGTCTTGTGATAGGATTATTAAGGGAAAATCAAGGCTAATTATTATTGAATGTTTACATGTTTATTTACATAAGGTTTCTGAAGGCATGTATACCAATACTGTACATATATCTACACATACATGGAAATAACTGTAAACAGCACCTCCGGCTGAAATATAACTGTTCTGTATGAAACTGATAAAGTTGGTGCAGTGGCTCCTTGCTAACCACCACCAACATTATGGGAACGAGGAGAGCGAGCTTTACAACATGTGTACCTCTAACCCAAAATGGCAGGACTATTCCGATACATTGAAACTTCTGCAACACTGACCAACTAACCCGATCCGTTTGCACACACAACCCTTTCCTCAGTAGAGCCTACTTGCTGATTTGCTGCCGATCAACTCTTGTGGCTGCAATGACTTCGTTTCGAGGCGGAGCCCGGTAGCTTCTCACGTCGACTCCCGGCTGCTTCAGTGATGCTTAATACAATGTGACAATCAGGCCCCGAGCAAGCTGTGCTGAGGGGTTTAATAGGATACCCCCACTCCACTCCAGCTATCATCGTACTACATGTATTCTGGTTTCGGCGCTTGACAACTGCTGAATCACTGACTCGGTTCTACTTTGCCGGTCGTGCATCTCTTAATGTTGCTTAATTTTTCTCGCTCGCCTGACCTCGATCCCAACACGAAGAAATATGTGAATTTCTCAAGGGATATCTCCCCTTTCACTACAACCACACATCTAACACAGAATTAAAATAAATACCAAGGAGAGTCACCTTAGTAGGTTAGTAGGTACAACTTAAAAAAAAAAAAAAAAAAAAAAAAAAAAAAAAATGTAAGGTTGGGACAGAATTGAAGGTTTGAAGAGTAAATATTTTGGAATAACATTTGATAATAAACTCAACTTGGCAGGACACATTGAACAAGCGGTAGGAAAATAGTACAAAATCCTTCATTAGATGAAGAGGGTGACAAGAGAATATACCAGAGAACTGATAGATTAGGGTTACAATACGTTGGTCAAACCTTTTGTTGCTAAGCGTTTTATTTGAGTACAAAATTTCAAACTATTCCGTTTCAACCCTAGATCGTTCAGTTTAGTTGTCGATGTTTTCGTATATGCCACCTCCCATCCAGCGTTAATCGGGACACATTAGGGAACATTTTCTATTGTTGGCTAATAACAATATTAAAGTAGTATTTCACATTAAGACTTAGTATTATAATGATGATTTTGTTTCCTCTCATCACAGAATTAGACACCAAATGTTTTCAGATTTTAAGGTGATAAGGTCCCCAACATTAAAACCCAAGTTATGTTTGTATAAAACGGTTCGTGTTCGTACAGTAGAAAATTGTTAGGGAATTTTCCCAGTGGTGTTTATAAAGTTGAGAACAGAAAGAATTTGTTTCCTTCAGCACGAAACTGCGATACGTTCTATAAAAATGCAGCTGCTAGTACGAGATCGCGTATTTTGAACACGTACCACGCATTCTGCTGGATGTAGCGGAACTCCCCATCCATTAATTTACTATCCGGGGCTTTTGAAGTGTATCCCTGCATGATTATACTAAACCAACGTTCGTATGAATATACAGAAGATTTAATCCAGTCCATAAATTGTCATTACTGGAATAATGCCAACAAACATTGCAGCCTAGTTTCCGTCACTTTTAAAATCAAAAGCACGAACTATGTATGTACTGGAACCAACACAGACCTAACGATAACGTTTCGTTCTTCATATCTGTTTTTATTTATGATGCTATGAGATCGGTATGTAATAGTTGTTCCTTGTTTAATATTAATACATACAAGAATGTTCACAGAATAATTTTAGTGGTTAACTTTATATTAAAGCTTCACTTTCTAAGACTTTCGCTGCAAGCCTTGAACCGTTAGTACTGTAAACTGAAGTGTAGTAAGAGACTCAGACAAGAAGATTAAAAGTCTAATAATTTATGTATGCTAACCTCTTAGCCAATGATTTTAAGGTTAACGTTCTGGGCTCGCATTCGGGCGTACGTGGGTTCGAATCCCCATCCGGCCATCTAGATTTGGGTTTTTCGTGGTTTCACCAAATCACTCCAGACGAAATGCCAGAATGCTTCCTACAAAAAATATGGCCGAATTTCTTCCAGTTCCTTGTCCCTCATCCTTTCCCTCGACGTCGAAGAGGCATAAAGCCATACTAAAAGAAAATTTTAAACCTACATTTATAACACGAAACTGTGTATTGTATTCTTGAAAATTATATTCTTCAACTGCTATTCGTGTCAGATACAGCCCCCAAGATTAAAATGTAACGTTGTCTATAGCAACCTTGCATTGTTACTACAGAAGGTATGCGACTTGGATTAGATAGCGTAATGACTGTAATAAAATTTGTGTCTCGCAGGCCAGTGTACCTCCCGGCATCATGCTAGTATACTTCCATCAAAAAAAAAAAAAAAAAAAGCTGAAAACTGGCAGGTGTTCATAATGTCATGAACATTTCAGGGGTTGATCCAATATAAACGATATTTAAGTGTGGACCGTGCAGGCTTTGTGTTAGTGAGTTTTTGTATTATTCTCCTTTCTTTTTAATGTGCAGTTATTGTGATGGTAACTGGGAATTAACACAACATTTGCCTAGGTAACCATTACCAGGGAAAAGCGCTTAAAAATTGAACTCCGAATAACCAGGACGCAGAGTAGAGATCTAACCTGTGCAAGTTTCTCCTTCTTCCGCGTGATAAGGAACATTGGCTGGTCTCCGTTTCATTTATAGAGAATTTGGTCATAACTTTTAATGCAGTTGTAACACATTATATTAAATTTTCTTCCTGTTGGTGCTACTAAATCGTAGGTCAATAGACTGAATTCTACTGGAAAGAGTGGAAGAAAAGATCGAGACCAAGAAAGGCGATTCAGAGTTTTCACAATACTTAGAGAAGTCTTTAACAGGAATCAGGAGCCATATTTATAGTGGAAGTTACAAACAAGAGGTGTGTGGAAAAAGTAACTAGTACCAACTATTGTTATTTAACATTCATTGAAGAAATTATGACTTAAAATAAACAGTACTCTTAACAAACAGTGTTTTTATTTTTCTGTGCAGCTCATCAGAATTGCTGAGTGAAGTTGCGTTTCTCCATGTTTCAAAATATTTTGCAGAGTGGAGTGTCAACAACAACTAAGCAGCATGCAAACAGGTAAAGTATTTCTCACGGATGTTCCATTATGTAGTCCATATATTACAATGAATTAGACGATTAAGCAGTTAGCAAAGCATGCAGCGTGGTGAATTACCACTATCCGGTCACGAACGTATCTCCCGGAGCGCCCCGCTTAACCTTCGCCGCTGGCGTTTCGCTTCCCTCCCCCTCTGCTGTGGTGCGCCTTCCGGAGCTGCGATGCTGGCGCACCAACCAGTGTAACTACACGCCGCTGCACACCGCTACATACAGAGCACTGAATTAACAATTTACCAACAATTTTTCTGTCGCGTTAGCTAAATAAACTAATCAAAACCTCGAACTTAGCACTGATCTTCAAAGCAACCATCACATTGAAAGGTATCTCGTTTTCAAATGAAATAATTAGTCTAAGAAGAATCACTTTCAAGTTTGTTTATATTTTTATCAAAGACATCGGACTTTATACAAAGATACTACGTACAAATGTAAACAAATGCTCAAGCGATTATAACCTGCAACATCTTCAAAACTAAACTTTTCCAAAATAAAACTCAATTAACTAACTGTTCTCTGCCGATCGCTTATATAGGCTTTACAGAAAATTCCAGAATAATTCAAAGACTTCCGACTGTTGTTACTCTAATTCTAACAATACTTAAACAATTAAAATCAAATTAAAACAATCAGATTTAATACAAAATAATTCACAATCGTTATGAAATGAACAGAAATGAAAATTAAAGATATCTACACACCAAATTATCCACATAAATCAGGCCAAACTGTCAGAAACTGTCCTCCAAACATCATATCTCACATTAATACTTACAATTACAAGCTTTTAATCAATGTTTGATGTACTGTCCTTGAACATATTAAATAGTATGTACATAGTTTATTTCCATAAAACAACGCCCATTTTCACAAATTCACAGTTAATAACAAGAAAAATATACAAAACTATATTTAATCAACTCCCAGCTTGCTACAAATAATTCTTAAAATACAATTCAATTAAAGGTTTGGGTTTGAGGGTCGTTATAACTTGACTGCATGGGAAGCTCCAATCAACCTCTGTCCAGCTGGGACTAGTTGAATGTTATTAGTGCAAGAGACGTGTCGAGAGACGGAGAAGAGTTGACTCGTCTTTAAGCTCCATGTTAGAAAGCCCACCCCAAGGGCTGCCAATTATTCTTAAAAAAATTAACTGTGGTTAACTTTGGTAGGTATGAAAAAAGAACAAAAATTATTTTAAAATTTAAATATTTTTGCCTTAAATACATATTTTTTGATGCTTATGGAGCAAGCACCTAATATATGTTTTTTTTCACAATGTTAAAACTGGTATCATAGGATAAATCAAGATTTATAAAATAATGAATAACTCATTTTTAATTAAATTTAAGGACACTCAGTCTCTCTCTTGACGTCATTTTGTATTCATCAATCTTTCGGTTAAAGCAGAAATGAGAGAGAAAATGAGCAAACAGGAAACAATTATTTTTATATTTGAAAAATTATCAGGAACATTTTATTATTATTATTATTTTCCCTGTCATCAGTCTTTCGACTGGTTTGATGTAATACTCCATCCTATCCTATCTTGTGCTAACCTCTCCATCTAAAAAAAAAAAAAAAAAAAAAAAAAAAACACCTTACAACACACGTCCTCTATTATCTGCTTCATATATTATAATATCTGCCTTTCTCTACAGTTCTTACCTTCGACTGTTCCCTACCCTAACAAATTAACCAATCCAGCATGTCTCAAAATATGACATACCAGCCTGTCTCTTCTTTCAGTAAGCTTCATCCACAAACTTTTCCTCACCCATCATTTCCAAAACTTTTTCATTTCGTGCTTTGTCCGTCCTCTTAAATTTCAACATACTTCTGAAGCACCACATTTCAAATGCTTCAACTTTATTTATTTATGGCATTCATAAAGTCCATGTTTCGCTACAATAAAGTGCTGTGCTCTACACATAGCGTTTTAAAAAGTTCCTTCTAAATCCTAAATCAATATATGAAACTAAAAGATTTCTCTCCCTCATGAAGGCTCTTTTTGCTAGTGTTATTTTGCTATTCTGATATTAACATCATTCCTGCCTCGGCGATCGGTTAAAATTTTGCTACCCAAATATCGGAATTCACTTACTTCTCCCACTGCATCCGATCCTATTTTTATATTTAATCTACTGTGATTGGTATCATTTCTGCTTCATTTAATCACTTTTGTCTTGCTTTAATTTATATTCAGTCGAAAATCTTCCTTTAGTATTTCAGAGTGTTACATTTCGTTTCGTTTTGTAATAAGTCGATTGTAAACTGTATACGTATACGAGCCTTCCGCTTCACGACTTGTATATTCTACCAGAAATGATGTATTTCCTCGAATTTATAGTACGATGAAGTATACCAGCGAAAAGTAAAATATAATACTTCACTATATAGTATGGTTGGCAACCATAACCATCCCACACCTTACACTTAACATTACGCTTTACACAATAGCTGTGAAGTCCCGTCAAGAATGAGAATAACCACCAAACCTCTAGCAGTTTCTCCAACACATGCCGCATTAATATCTCAAATATGAACTATATCGGCGATTATCCTATTCCTTGTCCATTTGGGAAAAAATTAATTTACTTTGCAGCTGCAAATTTCTGACGTATGTTAACTCAATTAGTCTAGCTTTCTAATAATTCCTTCAATTATTCTTTACAAAAATAATATCACACATTAATAAATAAGATTCTCCATACATCCTGGTGCCATTTAAATTTGCACGTCCCGTTTTTGATGTAAGACTTTATCAACTTTTCCTTATTCCTTTTTAAAAGTGAGTCCAGTCTCAATATCTGCCCGAATTCTTAATATCTAGAAGCAGATTGCTAAGTCCTGCAGCGATTTAAATAATCGATCACACCAGAGAAAGAACATTCATAATCTGCAACACTCTCGTTCCTTCAGCCTCTTGGGTTCGGACGTCATAGATACGTCGGACAGCGATGGCGTCCTGCTTTGTTGGTGTCTGGAGCGCGCCATGGGTTTGCCTTTTGCGCGGGAGTTGTGTTGTGATGTTTTGACCGCCGCAACTTGTGGGCGAGCCATGAGGCGCTCGTTCGCTGCTTGCGCAATTTCATGCGAGTGCCCGATGCGTAGAATGTCCTCGAGTGATGGGTTGTCAAGCTTCAGTGCCGCTGTGCGCACCTCTGGGTCTGGGGCTAGCTGCACTATGACGTCGCGGATCAGGGAGTCTGCATATGAAGCCCTGCACTTTGCGTTTGAGCAAGTGAAGTCGCATTTGCGGCTAAGACCTTGGAGATCAGTCACCCATGACCGGTATGATTGTCCCGGTTGTTTGTGATACTGATGGAACTCAAGGCGGGAGGCCACCACGTGGTATCTTTGAGAGTAGTAGCTTGTTAGTAGAGTGCACATTTCCTTGAATGTGAGGGCGACCGGATCTGATAATGGGGCCAGCTTCCGCAGGAGGAAGAACGTGTCGGGTGATGCCCACGACAGAAACAGCGAGCGCTGTAAGGCATCGTCCGTCACCTGGAATGCCGAGAAATGCTGTTTGAGCCGATGCAAATATGTGTCCCAGTCTTCCTTAGCGTCATTAAATGGTGGAAACGCTGGCGGTCGGAAGTGTGAATTTTCCGAGGCCTGGACTGACTTGGCCTCCTGTGCTAACAGTTTCTCCAGTATTACTTGGAGCGTTTGCTGTAGCAGCGCTGTCTGCTGTTGTTGTTGCTCCAGAATACGAGTCACGGTGTCCATGATGCCAGCTGATAACCTTTTTCCTCGTCGCCAATTGCTATCTCCGTACTGCGGCCGTCGTTGAACGGCGATGGGGCGGTCCGCAGGAGATGGTCACGAAGAACCCGAACAAGTCCAAAGAGCAGGCCGAACGGAATCCAAAGACGCACACTGATTGTATCCGACGTGAGGTTTACAGAGTCCGAAGAGAGCGTACCGAACGTCACCGAGGATAAGCACAGTCACGAGTCCGAAAGCGATTCACTGAGTCCAAGAGAGAGTACCGTAGACGTAGCCGGGACGAAACACTGTAGAGAGTCCAAGAGACGAAGCACAGTTACGGAGACGCGACCGGAAGCGCAGCGAACGCCGAACTGGCTGAATGGAGCTTTTTTTTTTTTTTTTTTTTTTCTTTTTTAACAATTTCATTCCTCCCAGCAGAAGGCTGGGAGGCGGGCTGCTGGAGAGTCATAGGGGACTCTTTTCAGCCAATCTACTACTACGGGGAGGGAAGGGGGATGGAAGGTCGGCCGTGGCCTTCTAGGGAACCATCCCAGCATTCGCCTAATTGTCTGAGGGAAACCACGGAAAACCTCAGACAGGATGGTCGAACCGAGTTTAACCCCGGTCCTCCCGAATGATAGGCTGGCTTATTTATATCCGTGCCGGGTCGGCTCTGATTGGCCGTGGCGGAAACTGTGCTGTGGTGGCGCTGGTTGTCCTGATGCCAGCGCCGTCTATACTATGTCGATTTCCATGTCACCTGCCGGGCATGCCGCAATGTCAGGACGGGATACCAGAGATATGTGGTAGCCACATCACATCGCATAAATGACTTCAGAAAAATATACATAACTACATGCTGCTAAATCTGTTCTACCTATAAAACAAGCATAGGTAACAAAACAGAAAATTCAAGAACTTCATAAGCGCTTCTTTACTATAGATACGTATTAACCCGAAAGGTCGTACAGATATAAAGCGTTACTCCATTAATAATGCAGAGATGGTGAAAGGAATGCTATGGGGTTCTAGTTAAGATCTTTAACGAAGACCAAAGCCTGGTAACACTCTTAGGGTTTAGATACATGGCAACTCTAAAAACACTCTACTTTAATAAAAGGTGAAGCTGCGGTCAGCGTAATGGGACTTAAGGATATGTCAATATCACAATATATATATATATATATATATATATATATATATATATATATATATTTGCAGTAAATCTAGAAGAAAACGTTCTCAGAACCTAAAAAGACAAGAACAGTAAGTTTCTTTGCAGAAAAACTTATCTGGAAATGAGTGAAGTAATGTTATTTTATTTATTAATGTTGTTTCATAGATCCCTGCTCAGGAAGGATCTCTGGGATATAATATACATTAAACATGAATGTTAATCATTGCAGAAGACTGTTATATGCTACAAAAAATTTAACTATTAAATTTTATAAGTGTGTTAGCAGAGTACCCGCCGTTGCCCGGTCTAATATGGATTGATTTTATCCGCATAGTATTTTATGTCATGTCTACTAAGTTTCATTAATTTGGCACCAGCCATTTCCAGAAGTAAACTAAACACTGATATACCCGAAAAATTTCCTGAACGGTCGAATTGGATGCTGTGATACGGAGTGTCAGTTTACATTTTGGTCCAGGTTGCTTTTCAACCTAATCACAAAATCTGTTAATGTTGCTGCTCGATAATCAAAACATGTACCACCCTGGCATTAATACATACCACATGAATATGTACCTGAAATATATCTATTTGTTCCGGCATTACGCATAAAATACAGATTTTTAATGGGTTCTATCAACGTGAAAGCTTGGGGTCCAAGTTAAAATCTGACGAGCATGTTGAGACATTAACATACATTTATTTTATGAATATTCTGGAATAACTTAAAAACAGCTGAATTGATTTTGACTGGATTTGAAACTGAGGGATGCTATAAAGAACATTGGATATTAAAACGGGTGGGTGTAAGGGTTTGGGCTTTTGTAAATCAAATATAGACTATTTTTCTATTCGGTTTAAATTATACGCGTGCAAAGTTCAATTTAAATCAGATAAAAACTGTAACTTTGTATCATGAACATTTACAAAAATTTAATGGGGTAAAGGAGATGAAAGATTGGGTTTTGTAAACAGAATGTGCAAAGCATATTTCTCTTTGTTTTAAAGTATACGTGTGCAGTGTTCCATTTAAATTAGATAAAAACTTTGGATTTTTATAAAGAACATTGGAAATTAAGGGGGGGGTAGGGAAAAAGAGGGAGAGGGTTTGAGATTTTGCAAACCATTTTCCGTCTGTTTTGAAGTATACGTGTACGAAGTTCCTTCAAAATCGGATAAAAACTATAGCTTTGTATAAAGACAAAAATTAAGGAGGTTGAAAGCGGGAGAGAGATAAGGTTTTTTTTTAAAAAAACTAATGTCAACAGTAATTTTCTGTTTGTTTTAAAGTATAAGTGAAAAGTTCCATCGAAATCGGATAGAAATGGTAGGTCTGTATGAAAATTAAGTGTTGTAAAGGGAGTGATGGGGTGGTTTTTGGATTATTTTGGTCAGAAACCTTCTCCATCAAAATGAATGTGCCAACTTTCATGGTGATCGGTCAAAATGTGTGGATGTCAATTACTCTTGGATATACATGTAGCAACATCAGTTTTTATATGTAAGATTTTGTGAAAGAGATATACAGTTACTTCTTTCGTACAAATTCTTAGGTGGAGTAGAAGTAGTTGCCAATAATAAAATCTTTCAGATTTTCTTTAAGTAAATCTTTTCATCTACAAACAGATTTATACTTTAAGGATATTAATTAAACAGATTTATCCAATAATAATTAGCTCCTCTTACGAGGGGAGGCCGCCAATTGTAAAAATCAGATTCCATTCATACTGTGTGTAATGCAAGCTCATGGCTAGAGGTGCAATGTGTGCAGAGCAGTATCATGCGCTTCTTCACCATTGTAGAGAAAATCGGCATCGAAATATTCCGTTACGTTCAAATACCTTCTACGTTACGACACTTTCAAGCGTCGCGTGGTGCAGCGGGCAAGCTCTCTGCTTTATAAGCCAGCCGTCGCCGGATAGAATCTCAATTATAATCACATTTGAGGTTATTTTTAAGTTATTTTTGTTCGTTGTCTTGAAATTTTGTACTTCGGAATTCGATGAAAACAAGCTAAAATGTTCTATGACAAAGCACTTGGGAGAATATAAATACTGAGAATTAATCGTAAGAGTATTGAGAATTCAATGAGCTGTCTGTAAAAAGTTTTTTCCTTTATCCTGCACAGCATTCTAGTAGCTATTTTGTACTAAAACGTTTAATATTCGTAGTAATGTTTTTCAATTTTCCCTTTTGTTCAAATAAAAAAGTTTGTTTTTTAAACTGCTTTCTAACTTAAGATAATGGTTTCAATCTTTTATTTAACAACAATACTTGTTTTGAATATGGGTTTACGATTTGTCGAGGTCGCGATCATTGAAAGCTGGATAGGACAGGGATCAAGGAACGTGAAGGAATTCGACCGGATTATTAGTGTTTTTTTACTTAGGGCTTTACGCCTCGTTGAAGTCAAGGTCATTAGAGGCGGGATGGGACCGGGGAAGAGGAACGGGAAGGAATTCGGCCATGGCCTTTTGAAGGAAGCATCCCGGCATTCGCCTGGAGTGATTTGGGGAAACTATGGAAACCCAAATCTGGATGCCCGGACTGGCATTCGAACCGGCGTCCTCCCGAATGCGAGGCCAGAGCGTTAACCGTTCACCCACCAATCTCGGTGGGATTATTTGTGGAAACAATGAAAACTCAGATCCAGATGGCTGGATGGGGATTCGAACCCACGTCTCCTGAATGCGAGGCCAGAGCGTTACCGCTCACCCACCACGCTAATACGAAATCATAATTACAATTAACAATCACCGAGCTGTTTGGTAATCTTGCAATTTACAGAAGATGCTGCCAGTCCGTTTGCCGTTCTGCCTTTCGAAGTACAGCTAGATATATCTTTGCCAGGAAGTGTTATATGGTGGTTTGCGCTCTATATTTTAAGCCATGTAATTATAACATATTTAGTCAGTAAAAATTTTCAAACAATGTACGTGTATCGATCATAGTATTCACGAAATCCGCAACTGTACTTTTTCTAGTGTATTATCAGCGAAGGATTCGAAAAATGTTTCAGTCTCTGCTCAGTTCTTCAGGCCAGACCAATATTTCACTGAAAGCAAACTGAAGTGTTGATATAGAATTTTTATCTGAAACTCTCTCCCGCAACCAGGCCAGAACTCTAGAATTGACGTCATGTTTTACTGCCTTTCAAAAAAATAAACGTACAGCTACTAAATGTCTAATCTGAAATGCTTGCACTACACCGGTGCATGTTGTTGCATTCTGTATGCATAATGGAGCGTTTTGGTTGCAGAACCACAGTGGCCACGCGCAGTTTCGTACTTATTAATGCAAATGTCGAGCAATAAACACGCTGTAAAATGTATTCCGCGTAGGCCACAACACAAAGTAATGTGCGGCGGAACCTCTGGCTTACGTTTATTAAAGTTTACCCTGGGAGTCTACATTACTGCAATTTATACGCGCATAAAATTCAGACTTTGAGATTCTTACCAGAGTAAATACACATTATGGCGCTGACAGCATCTTTTTTATCCCCTCAAATTTCGTAATAATTATTTATTTTCGTAAGTATGATTGAACGTCGCAACGCAGCTGTAATGAAATGTAGAGCCACTCATGTAGTATTCAAATTAACTGAACTAGTCCGCAAGCTATTGCAGCAAATAATGTTTATTACTGTTTGTAATGTACCAATTGTACCAGTGAAAACATTTGTTGAGGTGAAAGTGTGGACTTGTTCCCCCGCCGATGAAATTCATGGCAGAGGACTTTCGAAAGGAAATCGTGGACAGTTAACACTTGGCGGAAATAAGAATTTATTGTAAAGGGCACAATCTTTTGATACTTCGGTTCGTGATACGACACGTTCTTTTAAAGACATAAGTAGACGATTTTAACTGGATGATCTAAAAAAGTAGCTTTCAACGAGAGGCAGATATTGTATAAATAGCTCGTAAATAAAGTGGAACAATTCAGAGTCATAACATAATCGATGGCTGTTTAATGTGTGTAAACTTTAGAAGTTCCTTAAAAACACATTTCTCGGGAAACGCCTGTTTACTTAGGGACGATAAGGAATTAACCAACTTAGGCAAGGTTCTCAGTCAATTACACACATGATTAACGTGTGTGGTAAAAAATATTTATTCTCTGTTATTTCTGATGCCATCCAATGGGCATAGCCAGGATTATCTTCAGGGTTGGACAAAAGCAAGGAAGGATTAACTTCAGGGATGGGGCAGAAACGAGGAACTTGAAAATAATTAAATTATCAATTAACTTATTTAAGCACCGATCTAGTCTAGCCTGCGATGGTTCTGGCCAAACTTTGGATAATTTTCACGTTAGCAGATAACGAACTACTGTACATAAAAAAAGAGATTGAAAGAAGGAAATGGTACAAAAATGTAGTTTAAACGTCACATTAGGGTTATTGTATTTTTTTAATTTCAGATCCTACATGGTATTCTATCAAAGACTAAATAAATTAAATTACCTCTTATCTATTTAACTCTTACCACTACGCAGAAAAACCAAAAAGATTTGCTTCCAAATTCTGGTCACGATTGACTCGCTTTCACCATGACCGTAGCAACCAATTTTGCAATGTTTGTAAACGGCAAAGACAACACACTAGTAGGTATGACCACCAATTTGTCAGAGTACGAATCCACTCTAACCGTGACCTAATGCAAAAAGTAAATAAAATATTAAAAATGGGATTTTTTTTCAAATATTTTATGGTCGACTACATGAATGGAGAGATCCAGGATGGAGCAAGCGCCCCACCCTGCCCCATGATCCCACTGAGAGCTAGGAAACGTGATGACGCGTTGCTGTCAGATTTTCCTACCAACGAAACTCCACCATGGAAGGATATTCATGACAATTGAGTCTTGTTCTGCAGGAGAGCTTCCAGACCAACAAATAAACGGGTTAAGTGAAAGCAAAACGATGGGCATACGGAGTCACAGCGAGTACACTGTACCGAATACCTTAGACACGCCATTACTCACCGAATCTGCAGTATGACACAACTGGTAACTCATGGACATATGATTATCCACTGCACGATCCAGCGTGTAAACTCCCTGTCAGTTGAAAATTCAATTCAAACTGACTTTCATTTGTTAAAAACTGACTTCATTCGAGTAAGTAAAACCATTTTTGATGTTTCAGATACAGGTGAATGACTCGCTAAGATTAGTTATATCAATTCAAATACTCATTCTTTTATAATCCCAATGCAATGACTCGTTATTAATATATAATGTCACCCGTCAGTGCAGTTACACGCGTGAGGTTCCACCACAGTGGCCCTGGGAGGTACAACGTGATCAGGTTCGACTCCTGGTCCCAGCCGACACGATTATGGTTCTTAGGCGGTTTACCGCAATCATTTAGGCGAATGTTTGGACTTTCCTAAGTCTCTGCGTCAGAAATTACACATTTCACAAACAAAAACGTACTTGTCATTCCGAACACTAGTTACCCGTTTCAGAGGCAAATGGCTGCATAATATTTCCGCGTTTGTTATAAAGGCACTCGATCTAACAAAGCTGATGGATCCTGTCCCTCACTCTCTTCATTATCTAAACGAAGCTCGTTTCTACATAATCCACAATGGTTGTAACGAGACGAAAGGTTGTATAATATCTGTTGTGATCAGAAATGATGCTTCAGATGTAATATCAGTTACGAATAATAATGGCAGTATTAAAACCGCGGCATTCTTTACATTTTAAGCTCTTATAAAATTTTATGTTTTTCATGGTGCGAATTTTGTTTGTGAACAGATGCTATAAAACGTTAGTGGAAGAAGTGCGAGAAATCAAGTATCTTCAGTTCCAAATTTTATGTTTTTGTTCTCCGTATAGTGGAAAAAATGTAGTTCTAATCGGGATTAAAAGTATTTCATATGTTAACTGAAAACATCACCTGTCAGTACGTGCAGTTTCGGTGAAATGTTTAGTTAGCTTTTCTGAGAGGCGCGCATCCACAAACAAAGTTCCAAAAATTTAAGATTTTGGTCTTTGTATCATCGATCGAGTCTGCTTGGTGAGTGGTAACGCTCGGCCGTGGCATTCGGGAGAGCGTGGCTTCAAATACTCGCCCAACCATCCATGATTTCCCTAAATCACTCCAGGCTAGTGCCGGGATCGTTCCTTTCAAAGGCCACGGACGAATTATTTCCCGTTCGCTGCTCCCCCAGCCTCTTCTGGCTCTTATGATCACAATGTTGACGACCCGTAAATACCAAAGAGAAAAAAATGTATCACCGGGAAGTTTGATACTAAGCTAGATGAAAGTAACCTATGTATTAACTAATGACGTAACATGTCACTATGAGAAGTTTAGCTGAAATTCATTCATTACTTTTTGCGAGAAGTGTGTACAGAGATACAAAGTTTCAATTATTACGGTTTTGGTCTCTCTAACATTGAGAACCATGTTACTAATCTCGGTGATTTTTTTTCTAATATGGATAAACAGTATGCTATACAATACACAGTTAACATAAATTATTACTCTCTGTAGTTTAGTTAAAATCAGTTAATTAGTTTCTACATGATAAACGGACAAAAAGAAGAGCGACAGTAAAAAAAATTCAAATGTTACTGTTTGGCATCTCCATCATCAGTAGCGTACATTGCAATTTCTCTTTTTGAAATAAATTTCATTCACAGACACAAACTTTCTGTAGTTTTATTACACACTATAGATATAGATATGGCGAAGTGTAATACCAGTGCACCGCTATCTATAATTTGTAAGTATCTTGACTAGTGGATCCTTGATTATATTAGAGTTATGAAAATTAAGAGGTTCTCTTTGTTTACTTTTCGATCTGTTTGTATGAATGTGCCGCTCTTGTATGGCATGATTAGATTTGGAAGCCTGAATGGTACAAAGATAGGCGGTATACACGACCTTCTCCAGCTACCCGAAAATGGTACTACCCTGTTGAAATTGGGATTAATTGCTTCCATATAATGTCCACGTAACCAACTATCATATCACGAAAAAATCACCACAAAGTATATTTAAAATGCCGAAATATGAGACTCTGCCCGACTGCTGAATCCCACCAGCACTGCAAAAATAGCATAAAAATTATCGGCACGGGGATCATATCAATGTAAACAATTTACTTTTGTTATAGAGGTTAGTTTGAATTGCGGTCTAGACCAAGAGAGCAGAAAAAATTCTTAAATTTCCATCTGTGGAATCCATCTTGTAAGAGGGCGTCCAATAATTACTTGAGTTGAAATAGGGGGAAGAGGGTCCGGTGAAATCACACTAAGGAAGGGTGGGAGGGGGGGGGGGGGGTTGACGGGAATCTCTCAACGTTTTCTATCAAATTGCCGCCCTTCGAACAAATCTCAAGTTGGGGGATACAGCACGGACACATATTTTCTGTTTGTAAATATAGTTTGACTTTATACAACGGAGAGGAGTTGAATTGCCAAGGAAACATTACAACAAAGGAATTAACCAACATTTCAAGAAATTTTCATTAATTTTGCTGCGCTGGTAGCATATTTCGCCATTTTTAATTCAATCTGTGGTGAGTTTCCGGTAAAATGAGAGTGCAATTTATAAAGAAGCATTTAATCCAAATATTAACAGGTTAGTACCATTCTCGGGTAAGTGGAAACAGTCATGCAATCTTAGACAAAAACATCCGGAAAAACAAATGTGTCAAATGTGCTGTGCTTCCGATTCATGAGGAGTACTAGCTGGTGTGAGATGATTAAAATTGGTTTGTTCCCTAATCACAGCCAGTAAGTTACAACCAACCGAGTGACAGTGGCGATGAGGATGGAGATTGGTTTGCGTTCCCGCCTGAAACACAAGCAGCTCGACGCCTGCCGCCGGGGGGAGTGGAATTCACTGGCGCGACATCAAAGGAGCGAGGGACGCGCAGGAGCCAGGCTGTAGTTCTTGCGGCAGCGGCGCGGAGGGAAGATTGCCATCTCGGCAGTCGGAGGGGAGGCTGGAGGTCCGCGAGGCTCAGATTGAATTCGCGGTCGAAGACGGCTGAAGTCAGCCATTACGCCCGTGCAGCTTCAGTGAACCATCCTGATGGATCTGTCGCGTCAACGTGGTCACCTGGAATTACAGGCAGAATGGGTATTTCTCTACCACATCACCGCATCAACTTAAGCAATGAATGTTTTTAATTACACGCCGCCTTTTAACAACTAATTTATTAATGTTTTCACCAGATTTGTTTCTACCTTTTGCTGAAGGGCGTCATCAGTAGGAAGATAGTGGTAGCCATCACATGTAAGTCCGGAACGGCACTTTTCCCCATTTCTCTGGTATGGTATTCGACTCCTACATTTACAGAAGGCACTGAAACCATCTGGGTGCAATCATAAAAAGTGCAGTTTCGACCAGAAAAACAGCAGAAAAAAGGATACAGTTAAAATCGAATGCCAATCAGGATAAGTGCAGAAAACGCTGTTCAGGACTGATCTGTGATAGCTACCACAATATTCCCACTGATGATGACAAACACCAAAGGGGCGAAACGCATCTGGTGAAGACACTAATAAAACAGTTGTTAATGGGCGGTATTTAATTTAAAACATTTATGCAATCGTTATGGGACAAGTTCAATAACAAATTTATTACTAACCAGTGAAATTCACTTCGATCTTTCACAAATTGCCATATAGTACCAAACATATTGGAAAATCTGAAACTTCAGAACCAGCTGTTGCTTTAGAACGTTGCAAACAATTTTCAGTCGGAGGAATTTCTCGCTTGGTAGGATTAGAATAATATTAAGAACCATTTCCTATTGTTTTCCAAATTTCGAGTTCCAGCATTCTTATTGAAAATATTTTTATTTTTTATATACTTGAAAATACAAGTGATTGGTTCTAGTAGACTATATAGGTGTTTACTTTATTTCAAGGTACTAAGAATTACTGACAGTATAAAGTATGGAATAATTATTTGTTGCCAAAAACAAAAAACAAAAGCCTTCGTCGCCTGAACATTGTCGACAGTCCAAACTGCACTACGGCAGAATGAAGAAGACGATATTTTGACTGTCGTAAACATTGTGTGGCTCGGGATGCTCTCTGTAGGGGAAGGTCAACAATAACCAACATCAATACCTGCTACTCTAGCTTCCAAGAACATAAAAGTACCACGACCTGTGTGAATTTGTTTTTTAGAATCAACATAATAACCAAAAGAAATACGGTGAATGGTGACGCTGCTAGAAAGACCCATATTTTTTTTTTTTTTTTTTTTTTTTTTTTTTTTTTTTTTTTTTTTACAGCTTTACGCCTTGTCGACGTCGAGGTCATTAGAGGTGGGAAAGGATAGGGGGCAAAGAACGGGGAGGAATTCCGCCATGGATTTTTGAAGGAAGCATCCCGGCATTCGCCTGACATGATTTGGATAAAACATGGAAAGCCCAAATCTGGATGACCGGACAGGGATTCGAAGCGGCATCCTCCCGAATGTGAGGCCAGAGCGCTATCAGCTCGCCCACCACGCTCGGTCATATTCTTGTAAAAACGAGAGGAACAAGGCATATTGTATCAGTATGTGAATATGTTTGTGCATATGTAAATTTCTTAAATTGTATGAAGTTTTTGTGGTAAGGCAGAATGGCAACTTGCCAAATGCCAAATTATATATATATATAACCCAAATTCGTTCGTCAAATGCAGGTTATTCATTCGTTTTTTTTTTTTTTTTTTTTTTTTTTTTTTTTTTTGTGAAAAAAAACGAATTGAGCCGGTTTGCTGGAATTTTGTTGAAGTTTAGATGCTACGAATCCTCTCACTAATCTAAGTTATTTTATTTTACTTCTTAGTATTGTTACTGGGAAATAATTTGATGAATACGTTAAAAAAATTACATAGACTTAATTAAAACAAACCAAAATATCTGCAACAGGTTTCAAAAAAATTCAGACTCCAGTGCTCTTGTGCCATACGCCGTCTGCTTCAGTATTCGAGAAACCAAATAATTCGTTTGTACGTACCCTTAAGATGGTAAAATATTCACAGATTCTACCGCTAAGCCCACTGTTAAACACGAAAAAATCAGTGATGATATTGCAATTACATTAATATCCCGAAAATTTTGGTCATCTTTTTTTTCTGATTCGACTATGAAACTTCTAGCGATGTTTCAGCTGAACACCAATAAGAGAAGTACAACCAACCAATAATACGACGAATTTTGAACTTAAAAGGGATGATCACACATTACTATAAGGAATTATTGCGTCACACTTGCAATGGAGCAGAGTATGTCAGAGATAATAAAGAAAATTCTTTGTTCTGATTTATATTACTTAGTCCTCTGTTCAAATAACTCGAAGTAAATGAGGGAAAATTGGTAAATAGTTTTCAAAATAATTAACTGTCTGTCTTCCTTTGTTGTGTTTTTCAAAAATTGGTTTTGTGTTTGAAAATTTTTAGTCAAAGTTGTGAGTATGGATTAAAATCCTAAGAAATCTAAACTTAAAATGGTCTCATATTAATAGTAATCACATGTTGCTACTGTTGTCGAGTTTGATACCTTGTATCTCATTCTTGACTAAGACCAACACAGCATTCCAAACAAATGCAACAATCTGCAGCTTAACGTGCACATGGCACTTTATAACAGAGTTTTGCAGCACATAAACATGAAAAAGAATCCAGACTTTGAGATTAGAAATATTCATTCGATCAGCGACTGATTGTCACCATTTGATCAGTACTTTCAAAGTACAAGGAGTCTCATCGTTTGTTCTGGGGAAAAATCGCAAACATCGGAAACATCGGAAACAATTGGAAACATGTGCATTTGTTTGGCTGGAATGAAGTATCTACAGATTATACAACCATCTTCCACGCCGATCCTGGCAGCGTAGGAGATAGCGTGATAGCCTCGCGTTGCAGGGTCGCCGGTTCGAATCCAACCTGAGACCTGGATGGTTTTAATTTAGTGTTGTGTTTGTCTTGTGTCATGCATATCATTCTGAGTCTAGTACACATTGAGTGCACCAATAAATACTTACGAATTACATAATTATACATAATTCTGTCTGCCCTCGAAGCCAAATGTCATTAAAATAAACCTAAAAAAACTGTTTTTCTCGTACTGAAATCGGGCGAACGTCTCTGCTTCAAGAAATACGGACAGGAATGTAAGCTGGTTGCCAGTACAGTGGTATGAAATTATGGTCGGATGACGCTGCTGTCTTTTTATGGGAGATTCCGGCATCATTTCGCTAATCGCGGCTGACCAAATTGGACTCGCGAATGCTGCAGCAAGTGGACCGGGCCTATTTTTTCTCTAACGCAATTTCCGACTGCGCAGAGCGGAGCGGAATCTGAGCAAGAAGGTCGGGGAAAAACGACGCGGACCAGTCGGCCTCGTTTCCCGCAGTTAACCGCTGTTTTATGATCTATGGCAGATGCGAGTTAAGGGTCTGGGGGAGCGCTGACCCGAGCCCCATCAAACTGTGTTCGCAGATCGTCATCAAAGCTCCCCCTCTGGAGGGGACCGTCGGGAATAGGGGGTGCGCGAAAAGAAACCAATTTTCATGATTTTTACGTCCTAGGAGAACGTATGGTGACGTTCCAGGAAGAAAAGTAAATTTTAGTGAAAAAAGCGTACTTAACAAACTTATGAAATAAGATCTCCACACAATAGCAGTGGTTTCGGAATAAATTAAATCTTAATTTGCAACCGCATGTATAGTTCTTAATTTGAATTTTTTATACAGTATTCGGCTTGATCGCAAACAAACTAAGCTTTCTCCATTGATGTTTTATCCTCGCCTTATTCTTCACAAGAAAGTGACTTACCACTTCCTTTTTTCTTACTCCTTTAGAGGAAGTTGTAGGCCAACCTTGAGTAAGCAGTCACACATTCAGGAGGGCGTAGATTCGAATCCATGTCCGGCCATGGAGATTTTGCTTTTCAGTGATTTCCCGAAATGATTCAAGGTGAATGCCGGGATTGTTCATTCAAAATGAAATGGCTTAATTCCTTCCCAGTCCTTGCACGCAGTCTTGCCTCTAATTACATCGATGTCGACAAGGCGTACATTCATAAACAAAGATGGAAGTTCTGTACATGTCGTAAGAGTAGTACTTGATTTTTATTTAATTTTTTGTTCGATAGAAATAAAGTTGTGATTTATCCATTTGCAAACTGATTGTAATATAGAATGGTCAACTGCTTTGAATCGAATCTTTCTTGTTTTCTGTCCAGCGCTGGTTTCACTCTCATAACAATACACTTCTCAGCCTTTTTTTTTTTGTACAAATCTCATGCGTTTTTTGTACGTGTGCACGCGTACATTGCCTTACCGTCGAGACATACAACAGCTAGCAGGAAATCTTATCCATTAGCACAAACCGGCCGTTATAATGGACCGATTCAGACAATGTTTAACCATCTCTCAGATGAGACGAAAAAGAACGAAAATCAGCCAATGAATGTTGTGAGTTTTGTTATTGCAAAATGTGTCTTCCATTTTACAAACTTCAGTGATGAAAGGTGTGCACCTGACACCAATACCCACTCAGTTGCAGTGGATAAGAAATCGTTGATACAAGCTGCGACGATTATGATACATGTGACGTACTTCACTCATTGTCGGCACTTGCTTAAGCCACCATAGCTTTCATTTTTGCGAGCCTGGTGTGTGAGAGGTACTCTCGGGCCTGACACTGGGGAGGACGTATGTTCAAACCCCCGTACGGCCATCCAGATTTCGATTTTCTATGGTTTGCCTAAACAACACCATGCGAATACTGGAGTGTCTAAATTCTTTCCCGCTCGTTGTCTCCAATCCCGACTAATGACGTCAGTATCTACGAGCAGTAAATCCCGAATGAAAATAGGAACGACAGACATAAATTCGAATAACATTTCTTTCCTTCTCTGTAGGCTATCTTATCAGTATTACTCCCACTTCTTTTTTTCTACATATCAAAAATCTACAGGATTTTTCCTGGTTACAGATTGTACGTATGGATTCAGTATCTCGAATAAATGCTCAAGTAATTCTAGTAGTGACGATTTACTACCTGTGATAATGATTAGTAATGGCAATCCCATTAATTTAAATATAATAACTTCCTACCATACTTAAATATTTTGTCAGGTCATCATCTGCCAGCTATGATGGCGTCCAGTAATAAATAATCTGTTTATAATTTAATATTTGATTGTCCTTATATGCTATTTCAAATGTTTGCAGAGTCACTTCAATATCTTCATTAGTGGATAGCTACTTACTTAATGCCATTTCTTCTATACTAGATTAGAATCAGAAAGCGCATCGAAGAAATCCCCGCTCTATCTGGTAAATACATCCAATATTACGCGGTTTCTATTATCATTGCTAAATTTGCTGTAATCCCTCTTCATTTACATGTTTAGAGTGGAAATAATGAATTAATGAAAAAAGGTATATTTCAGTAGTTTTTAATATCTGGTAAATTCTTCTTTGAGTAATTATGAATGATGTTTAACCGAACGTACTGAGATTCGCTTGCTGGCGTGTCAGGCTACATACTTAGAGGAGGGACCCTACGCTGCCTTATCCTCGGGGCAGTAATCAGCGTCATGTGATTACAGCGAGCCTTTCAATAAGGCCTCTCTGGAGGAGTCCAATGCAGTCTCTTCGGCCAGACAGACTCGCAGCGGGCGCCGTGTCCAGCACGTGCCGCCGAACTTGCAGCCAGAGTTGCGTTTGCGAAGTTGGCGGACACGCTCAGAATGGGGTGTGCCCAACCAATAACCAGAGCACCTCGCAAGTTCCGACGTGGCCGCAACCGGTCGACAACCTCAGCGCATACTACACAGCGAGTGCGTCGAGTCTATAAATCTGCAAGCTTAATGCGGAATATGACGGGCTACAAAAGCTGAGGATGACAATTTAGCGAGTTGCTTCGAATCAAGGGTTTGACCTTCAATGGAGGGAAAAAATCGTGGTAAGCAGCAGCCAGAGCTACTATCGCAAGATTTAACCTAAACAATAAATATTTTTTTAACTTAACACTATATTTGAGCACACAAGAGAAACTACTATTAGGTACTTAACTGCTAAACATTTTATTTAGATACCCAAGAGAAACTACTGCTCACTACTTAACTGCTATAACACGTGTTTAAAAGAAAGTTTGCAGAAGTAAAATGTGCAGGCTGATGGAGTGTAGTATCAGTCTGTTCCTCTGTTCCACGTTCATCGGAGACAGTAACTCAATCTCCCGCACCGCTGGGACCCACCAAGGTTTTCTTCCGCTCGGCTTTCGTCCTCAATCGGTGGAACCAACACCTATACACATTAGCAGTAGGTTTGCTTCAATTGCACTTCCGCTCCGCCTGTTCTGTTTTCACTTTCTTACTGCATACTTTGGCAGTGTTAGTTACAAATTGTTAGATTTATTAGAAATTTACTTTTATCTATTCGAATTGGTCTCAAACTGTCCACCGTAATGTATTTTATATCATCTCTTTTAGTAACGCCTAACCTGTGTTTGGGACTAGTCAGTTACCTACTCCTCCTTGGGCACGTCTGTGAAGGTGGACAGAGCTGGTTTACCGTTTCCTTCCCCTGTGTGACAATGTCTCCAAGTGTTGTTGGATGTGCGTATGACTGCGATAGTTGCGTGTCCAGTGCAGAGTGTTGTTTGGTGTTGTTGATGTGTATGAAAGAATGGAGAGGGTGAAACGCGGTGCCACCCCATCGAGGCCTAATCACCCCAAAGACGCCAATTGGGGGGGGGGGGTAGGCGAGTTTAACGTTCTCATCCCTCACTCCATTCGCATTGCGGAGAGTTTGAAATTTAACCCAGGACTTTGATACACACTCTGGTACTTAGGAAAAGTGTCCACAACCTATCCTATCCTGCCGGATGAGTGATGATGATGAAAATTTCTGCCGCCACCAGTACTCGAAGAGGTTAACCCTGTGTCAGCACCGGACTCCATCACGATGCAGTAACCAACTGAGCCAACATGGCGGGCGTATTTCGTATGAAGTGATATTACTTTCCCTCAATTTTCACGATAAGCGAGAGGAGTATGCTACTCTGATTGCAGTGAATCGCCGTTTCGGTAGCCGAACCAGTCGTGTCCCTTCCCTTCGCAGTACGGTGGTGGCAAGAACTGGCTAATCGGCACGATCCTTTCAAGCTTTATCTATCGAACACTTCCCACCCCGTTGTCCTCCATTCAACAGATTTTGGACACTAGCCATTTCAAATCTGATATTTTTCATGTCACTCGTAATTCCAAGTTGCGATGCAACCCCGAATTTGGAAGACGTATTCACGTCAAATGATGAAGGAAACATAACGTTATTGGTCTATTGAAGTGTACTTACTTTCATTTTTTTTTCTTATAATTATTCTATCCTTAAAATATCGTCCCACTATTGGGGCACGTTAGCTGTTCCTGACCGAGCGTGGTGGTGTAACGGTTAGCGTTCTGGCCCCGCATTCGGGAGGACGGCGGTTCGAATACCCGTCCGGGCATCCAGATTTGGGTTTTACATGGTTTCCCAAATCCCTCCAGGCAAATGACGGGATGCTTCCTTCAAAAGGCCATGGCCGAATTCCTTCCCATTCCTTCCCTCCCATACTTTCCCGTCTTTAAACACCTCGCTGTTAAGAGACGTTAAGAAGTTAAAAAAAAAAGACTGTTGCGGTGTGGAATGGTTATGAAAAATAGGCTTTCAAAGTGGTATCTCATTTTACAGTTATGATAAGTGTGTCAGAGAGAATGCATTCCATCGAAAAAGACGTGTTTTTCGTGATTTCTGTGGTAATAATGGGCCACACCGTGGCTGATAAAGCCTCGTCCCTTATACGTGTACAGTATTGATCGAAGCGCGTTCTGTCTGTTTCTCTTGTCGAGCTCATTTAAATATACATCTGAAACACGGAAATGTTATATAGGCTCATCAGCATATGTTTTCCCAGCTGATGTATGATTCAACGCTGGTGCACCCGTTCTGACCGCGGACTCAATGTCCCATTCACGAGGGCAACAGCTGTGTTTAGATAGCAATTACTCCGTCACACTGTCTTAGAGAATGCGTTCCGTCCGAGCTAGCACAGAACAAGCCGCATGATGTCGACATGACAGTGTTAAAATTTCGAATCCCAATTGTTTAAGCTTATAGGATATCAGATAGCAAAAAATGGAACCAAAAGAAGGGGCTACCCGCTTAAATCATCAGCATAAAAAGGTATTCCGTTTAAATAATCAAGAAAATCGTATGAGAAATGTAACTCAGAGTTCACTGGAAGAATAATGCAAAAACTTATTGATACAGTGCAGAACTGATTCATATAACGTAGTACAGAGCTTGGCGACAATAATTCAATCTAAAACGAACTATGCCTTGTTTATTTATTTATTCAGTTCTGTGTCATACTTCAAGTGAGCAGTGAAAATATGTGTTGTAAACACAAAGTTGAAAAAATTAAAAATAAATAAATGAAAAAAGTCGTAAGGAGGAAATCGAGCCTGGTATGCGAGCGATTAAAGTACGTGTTTGGTATTCGGAGGACGCGGTTCGGTCCCCGGCCCAGCTATCCAGATTTGAATTCAAATACCATCACTTCGTAGTCCCAGAGTGTGAGTTATATTCCAGTCTTGATGATCCGTTCATTCACTGCATCTCACTAATTAATAAAGACACACCTGCTATCTCCCTATGTACATAGACTACATACTATATATATACGTATATACACACTCACTTCAGTTAGATTTTCGTTTGGTTTCAGTGAGAGTTAATAATTAAACTTAAAATCGCCTTGTATCATTGACTTGTTCTCGTGTATCCCAGGTATTACCATTAATACTTCTTTTCCTTTATTTATTCCATTCCGTTCCATTCACGATATATTACATAACAGCAATAAAATGAAAACGGAGACTTTCCTTCGGTATATTTTCAGTAACGAATGTTTTCAAAATGAGGTGAACCTCGCAATAACTTCCACTACATGAAAAAGAAACACAGAGTTGTTAGGTGAAACTACGAAAATACTGGTACTGAAAGCTGTTTTAAATAGACAAATACAATACAGTAAAGTTATATATAAACCGCGACGGAATTATTCATAACGGAATTGATGTTACCACTTGTGGCGTTAAAGTATGTTTTCATAAGCGATTGACTGATATAATTGGACTACATAAACATTTTGGATAATTTAGATATTTTAACATTATCAGAGCATAGAAATTCACGGAACTCGGACAAACAACTGGCAGCTGGTGGCTAGATTACGTGCTAAAACTTTAAAGATGTACTGTGTTTGATGTCTTAAGTAACGATTATGTTTCTGTCATTTAATCAGAGAAATATTGCGCTTACTAACAACATATTAGTGAAAAGTAGCTCGCGTGCTGTGGTTAAATCCGAAGTTGTAAGGATCTTAGTTATTTCGACGTTATAGACGACATTAATTGTGTTAGTGATGTGGAGTAGATGCATTTGTTGCATATCTGACAGTGATTGACAACACCTTGAGGTCCACGGAAACGAGACCATCCACGAACAAAGCACAGTCTCATAGGATCTGCCGACTCCTGGATTGCGTCTTTGTTTCGGTCGTTTCAGTTAGATTGTGACTAGACTGTCTCCAAACCAATGATACAACTGGATGGAGCGTAATGGTTGAACGGTAACTCTCTAACATCACATTCGAAAGGACGCGGTGCCAATACACATACGGCCATCCAGATTTAGAATTTCTATGGTTTGCCCAAATCATTCCAAGCCAATACCAGGTCATATCCTTCAAAAGGTCATTGCTGTACTCCATCCAGTCCCTTTCCACCAGTCCTTTCCCGCCTCTAATAACCTCGACGTCAACGAGGCGAAAAAGCACAAAAACTACAGCCAATCAATGCTACGTCTCTTAAAATATCGGCGAACCTTCCACTAATATTCCTGTATGTTTCCTGGAGCCTAGTGTAACCGACAAGTGATGTTCGCTGACTGCTCGCGAATTCATTACAACTCCTTGGAAAATCCCTTCGGTCCATCAAGTAGAGATCTCTGGTACTATGCTAAACTGACTTGAGGGATGACCAGATGGTTTGCTTTTACTGTGACAGGTGTCTGCCAACAAATAGCGGGCAGAACACGCTCCCTAGTTTTCCAGTTGCACCATCGTCAACCTATTCCAAAGCACACATTTGAGTGAAGGAGCAAGGAGGAACTGAAAATCCATCATTGCTGCTGAAAGCATACCACTGGGGATCAAATCAGGATCAGAGTTAATATACAGACTTTTAGGGTTACCAGAACGCGAAGATACGTATACGCAAAGATTATTTGATAATAAATTGCATTCAGGAATTTAATGTTGTTATGTTAACCCATGAGTTCAATAATTGCAGGCGATAGTTTCTGATCAATGTAAGACGAATATTTTAAATAGATAACAATTTGTAAGAGGTAAGCAAATTCTATAATGAATAATATGTGAATGTTTTGAACAGTACTGAGACAACACAACACGAACAATTAAAAATCCATTCTGACACAAACATTTACCACAGCTCAGGCATTTACTAAGTTACGTGTCGAGAATGTGACAGACACGAAGATAGTTCTAAATTATATAAAAATAATACATGAGAGCAATGAAATACAGCGACCATTCCACATTCACCTAAAATCTAATAGAAAATTATCACACACCGATTAACAGAAACGCAGATACGAAAATTCTCTCAGGTAATAATTACAGACTCAAGCCACTAATACTGCAGGAAACCTAGCACATACAGAAAGCATTAAACAGTGCTAAACAGTTAATAAATGACCACACATCTCTACCAACCAAACATTAATCAAAGTAATAGTCTAAACACAAATAAACCCGACAGACAAGGAAACAACAAATACAAATATAAAAATTCTCTAAAACCATACACTTAGCTTTGCTTTCAAATACACACACGCACAAACGCACGTGCGCGCTGTACATAAATAAATAACAGGTTGTGGAAACATTATTCATTGACATACGAAACTGGCGCTTGAACAACACTGGTGACATAAACAAAATATAAACATTGCAATGGGGTACATAAGAATAGATATAAAGCGCACTGTATTAAATCAAATTGTTATTAATTCTTACAGATGTCTCCAAAGTGAACATGCTTTGTGAGAAAAACAGAAATATGCTGCTACAAAACCAATGTTAATTGCAAATAGAAAAACAAACAGATAATTTTACATGTTTAGAGTTGTACGAAAATAATGTAGCCAGAATTGTAAAACTAAGAGTACATTTCAATACAGAATCGTCGCTGATGATAACTCGATAAGAGGCAGAGCGCGTGAAATAATAAAACATAAAAAAACAGTAGCATTTGGGGATATTCACTAACAAGTCTATCATTAACTTCATCAAACTTTGCACAAAGCAACAGTACTGTATATGTCGAAAGGACGAAAATGCACAGAAATTGTGAGTTGATGTTAAATTTAAAATGAAGCATATTTCATGCGATAGTAATAAAGTACAAATTGGTTTCCCTCAAACAAAATGATTCCTTTCAGCATTTGCCACAAGTTACTGAAATTATTACGGTCCTGAAATTACACTCGGAATTATTGGTAATAAGAACAAGGCTTTTTTTTTTTGGGACACACATACACAAACGCACTGTACATTAATAAATAACGGGCTTCTTTTGGCAGCCTTTAATTTTCCTTTTCATCTAGTATTGTATAAATCCTACAGCTGCCATTCTGATAAAGATGCAATTTAATAAAATTTGATATTTCGCACGTGGATTCAAGTACGCAAAGCTCATCATATTTCTAACTATTCGCTTGGTGAGGAACAAAGAGCAAATTGGGCGGGGGGATTTAACGAGTTGCTGTACGGTGAACGTGGCCCCCGGTTTTTGGAGGGTGGAAAGCGCAGAGGGCAGTGCTCCAGATATAGACATTTCGGGACGCATTATCCAGTGGGGCGAAAAACGAACGTACGTACAAGTTCTCCTTTGGCGCGGGTGTGTATTTAGCAGGGAAGGGCGTGCAGTGCGCGGGTTTCACTCCAGAAAATGAGATGTGGTATTAGCGCGCTCGGCGGTGTATGAACTCGACGCGAAGTTTCGTAGCGCAAAGTTAAACAAGGGCGGGGCGTTGCGGCCGGAAAGTTGGTAGGCGTGCCGGACGTGTGAAGGCCCGTGCACGCAGGAAGCGGCCACCAACTTGGGTAATTAAAACGGACACATCGCGAATCTGGTCGACTAGCCAGCGGGCGCCTGTTTGCCTTCGGAATTATTGTGGCGGACAATCTCCATATAAATGGCGGCATTAGTGCGCGCCGTGCTGGGAGCCCTTACAACGACGACTGCATTATGATCGTAACAGGACGAGCGGGGAGCGGTGTCTGGCTGCGTTGGATCTCATTAAAAATCGACGAGTGCCACGGGCCAGCCCCGCGGCTGCCAATGTCCTGTAATGGAATGGCGCACACGAGGCGCTGAAAGAATGACGGGAGAACTGTTCTGAGAATGTTATGTATCTTTGAGATACATTTTTGTTGCCCAGATAGCGATACGCTTATATCAGGTTGTGTCTTGTTAAGCGTCTCCTCTAATATTTTAACTTGGAACTTATTCCTAGGTGACCAAGAAAGTGAGGTTATTTCTTCAAAACTTCGTTACAAAACTTTGGTCAGACCGTTGCTTGATTATTGGGGTGTAGTATGGTATCCAAGTTCTTGGTATCAAATACGGTAATTGGAGAGGGTGCAAAGAAGGGCTGATAGATTTGTCTCTGGAAATTACCGTAGAACACAATCAGTGAGCGATTTGATAAAGACCTTGTAACATGACGCGCTGTCACCACGTTACAAGGTGCATTTTATTATATATGTCATAATGTTAGAGTAATTTACATAAATCTTGGGCGACCACCTAAATAGATTTTGTTGTAATTTTATAAAGTACGCAAGATTCCAAGTGAGGACTGTAATGAAATGGTGAACATACAGTGTATCTTGGTAAAGCGAATATTAAAGAATTATTGAACTATGTAGGCTTGAAGCTAATCTGGTGTTCCCGAACCTTGGCGACAAGAAGTCGCGGATTTGGGGCTTGCCGGACCACACACTCTGCTCCCTAGGGATAGGCGGTCAACAAGGTTCACTCACCGGGCGGGAAAGGCCTGCCGCCAGAACAGAGTCGTCCCCGAACGTAGCCGAATATGTCCGACCTCTGTTAGATACTCTGGCCAAATCACACATCGGGGATATCACGTGACATTAGGTGCCGACCTGAAGATCCAATCCAAATGAGCGTATAACTTAAAATCCTGGGAATTTTTGTTATATGTGAGCTTCGAGACTACAAACGGGCGGAGCGAGAAGTTTCCTCGTGGACCGAAGAGCGAGGAACTGGACATTCTGACTTTCTTCGAGTCCAAGCTATGCGAGTCTAGTCTGAACTTGACTTGGAAAGTTGGCTTCTCTTGCCAACTGCCGTTGTACGATTTCTGGCTGCCAGCTTGCCTTGCTGGAGCAAGCTTATCACAGCAACACAGCCGGAAATGCGATGATGAGCATTGTCAGACTAGAGATGCCTATAGCCGACTTGTGAGATAATCTCACATATCGTGGGTCCGCTACAGTCACCGCAGACATCAGACGCAGGACTACAATGGTAACTTATTACGACCAAGCCATCTGATTGTGCATTCCCTGAAACAGAACCCGTAAGCGACTTTGAGAGGATAGGTCCATGTTCTCACTTTGTAATCGTAAAAACCCCTGAGCTAGCGGCATAATTTGCCAGAACTAGTTATTTTCGAATGATATATAGTTCATTCTGGCGCCCATGATTGTCTTTTTAACTGTAAAGTCACAGTATTATGATACCTTTGTCTGAGGTCGTCATAACTTGTATTTTTCATTGTTTACAATTGTCATTATTTCTTGCATTTTGATTCTGAGATATATTTAACAGTAGATATACAATTGTTTGCTTGCTCATGACGGCTAATTGTTTGCTTTTATGATTTTGCCAATTTGTATTAATGTTAACGGTAAATTCGCTCAGACTTGTAATCGCCAGAGATAAGAAAATAAATGTCATATTGTGACAATTTTTCCTAAATTCCAACTAACGTCGAGATTCTTGCAAAATTAATAAATTTTCACTCCTTCATAAAAATTAAAATTAAAAATCCACAATTATCTTTCATAAAGGTATGAAAGATAATTGTAACGTAGTTTGCCCACCAAGGCACCCACTACAACCTGGAAAGGTATTCATTGGTAGACAGGAAGAGTGGGAAGGGAGTCATGGGAGTTAACAAGGCTTGTATTGGTGATGAGGCGTGGAATGATATTGGTGTAAGTATTAAAAAGTAATGCGTGGAAAGGATTAGATGACCATGACCACAAGCTGGCACTCGATTTCAGGTACAAGGGTGTGGAAAGATTTTCTTTCATAGGTGAGGGGGGAGTCAGGGAATGGAATAAGTTACCAACAGAATTGATGTACAATTTAACAAAACGGTGAAACAATTTAAATTTGTAAAGAGAAAAATTAGTTGGGCACCTGAAAGGGGGAAAATGGGTGTGTAGGAAAATCGCCACCGTAGCGTGCTCTCCATCGCAATTAAAAATTTAAATAAATTATGGGCTACCATCTGGGTGATCCATGTATTGTGAACGGGTATCAGAAAAAATGTGACTCTTCCTCTGAGAATCCCTGGGCACGATCACAAACTTTTTTTATTTTACTAAAATCTTTCTCGTTTAAAATGTTTGGAATTGCAAAATTACTTTGCCTACCAATAACGATCTTGACTGCACTATACTATTAAAAATGCATTTTTCCGCCTCGCGTAGAGTTAAATCGGTTCTCAGACGCTTACTACTGAAAGACGCTTACTACTGAAGTTTCTGTTTATGAAATGTATTAGTAAATTTGTCTGATCTTTACTTTTGATCTGCACCGAGGTGGTCTTTTGTACGAAGTAGTTTCCTTTTGCTGTTTAAAAAGACATAGAGCCTACATCATGCCAGGTTGAACGAGTGTACATGCAAATGTAAATGTATTTTATTATGAGCAGTAATTGTTTAAATACCAATAATAATAGCACTGCTCTGAAGAATCCTTGACTGCAAGAAATAAAACGGAGACCCGGTGACAAGGAGAAGTTTTATATAACAAGAGAAGAGATTAAAAATAGAGATAATGGAAACGGCAAGAGATGAGCTATAAAAGATATTACGTAGAATAGTTGGACTTTAAATTGACAGAAAAACGAAGCTGCGGCATAAAAAGACAAGTTGAGTACAGTATTATGTATGTGATGCAGCAGATGAAATGTGTATTAAAACGAAATTCGAAGTGATAAATATTGACCAAAACGTTGATGAATCTCTTTACGTAGGTTAGAGAAAGAATAGTGGAGTATAATTTTTCTTTCAGGTGAAAGGAAGTATTACTGTCAAATGACGGAAGAGCCACATTTCATAACAGAGTACGCAAAATGTACTCTCTCTCCTAAGAGGATCCAGAGAAATCGATAAGAGGTTAAGTATATTATTGTAACTGTAACGAGAGGCACGTTTGTAGTAATAATTTGTATGTTATATGCCAAGAAGATAAAAGCTCATAAAAATAAAAAGAATTCTAGCAGAGGATGACCGTAATACAGTGTTACAACTTACCCTTTATTTTTGTTCGTTCATCGACAGCTTATTAATGTTCTCGTCTCAGATGTTCTTGGTTCAACCGTTATAGTTTTGCAGGCACAATTACAAATTCTGTTACTGGCAGGATTTGTTAAAATAACAAGTCTCTGAATGAAAGAAGGTAATTTCTTCAAATTTAAAGAAAGCAAGGCATGGCACACAAATCACAAAAATTTCTGTACTAATTTCTTGGAAATAGCAACTCCTGGCATGCTGGTCCAGATTAAAAGCTCAAAAAGTCTTCATTTAGACGTACGTAGTTATTAATGCATATCGTTATAGTCCACAAGATAGTCTTTTTTAAATATAATTTAAATTTTCTTAACTTTCACTGGGACAAAGGCTGTAACATTATCACAACCCCCCCCCCCCCAATTATTTTAGTTATTATTATTATTATTGTATTATTTTATTTTTGACTAATCATATGTGCGCTAAATAATTGTATTCTTGTCTATAACCATCAGTATATTATTTCCGCGTTTTCACAGATAATAGATATGGTGGTTGAAATTGGTTGATGGCGGACATTTTCACATTTCGACCAAAGACATGTGTGTCACTATAGTTCACTTTTCAATCATAAATACCCTGAGCAGATCACTAATGAATGCGTGGTATTTGCCTTGAGTCTCCCATCGTGCACTATGGTTGTTGCATGGCAGTAACCATCAATCAAAATTTTATACAAACGCGAACGAAATTGTGGACACCAGCTAGTAATTAATAAATATGCGTTAGGAACTTGTGTGATTGTGATATGAGTGTGTAAAAAGGTGATTCAAGGAGCAAAGTTTATTAAAGTGTTCAGTTTTTGATCAGAACAGTGTGTTTCCATTTTTGGCTTGAAAACAATAAACCTCCCATTTGTCGTTGGTTACAAATAACTAACTGTATTAATGAAAACGATCGAAACCGACGGCTGGCAAGTGTTGAATGATGATAAATGCGCCAGAATCATCCAAAAACACGCCGTCATCCCCTGTAAGTGTGGTAACATTAATATCCAACGTGGTTCTTTGAGGGTGACCTTAGTAATTTTAGACGGGGAAATTAACCACACTAATTGAATGGAAAGCTTATTAGTTCTTCAGTAATGAAAAAGAATAGCAATCTCCTATCGATACTGACCTAAGTCACTAATGTGAAGATATTCTGTTCGCTTCGTGGTATAACTATGCATGAATAAATGTTATAGTTATATTATTTCTTTTACTTTATTCTTCCCTCTATACCACCCATCTCTTCCAGCTCTTTATCAGGTTCGCCGGGGAGAAGAGAATCTCTTTCCACACGCTGGTAGGTTCCTTTCAGTGTTTCAGCATTCGCCGTACTGTACTGTACTGTTCTGCTGTGCTATCACTTACTACTTTTACATCAAAACGTACTCAATTATACATCATTTATTTTATCTAGTAGTGTAGCTTTCGTGTATACAGAATAATTTGTTTCCGTGCACTCGCTGCACCACTGGGAAATTAAATTTTAAATCGTATAATTGAAGTCACTTTAATTTAATATGATTTACAGAAAATAATTCTTTCACCTATATTAAAATACTACTCTACAAATTCCCTTGCGTAACTCCATAACTTCGCACTTTCAGAAAGTTGTGGTGGTAGACCTACTCACTAATCCACTGCAGAGTTAACGACGACTGAGGATTATTTTCAAAAGTATTTCTTTGAGACATTGATTGACTCGGTTTGACACAGGCATGCTGCTGCTGCATTGTTGAGATTAAATGGCGGGTGGAACATAATGCTTAAAGTGTGACAATAATACATAACTTTAATTTTTCACTGGTGAATTGTGACCAATTGAGTGACAATTTGCTTTGTTTTTTACTCCAATGTATAACAGGCGTACAGTTCAGTGAATAATTATATTAATTTCCTCTCATCTATATCTAGTGAATTTTCGGTACTATTAAAAAATAAGACCACATAACTGTAAATATTATCGTAATATGATCAAATCAAGGAAAATGTCTTGAATATGTATTTGTATACTATATAATGTACTGTACATTTAAATACAATCGGAAACGTTTATTCGGTGTTTAATTCAGCATCACAGCTCAAAACGAAGGCAGGAAAATAATATGAATGGTCATAAAGATCTGAATTCTAGTAATGAGTATCGTGTTTTGGGATGTACTTGTACGTTTTCCGTCTTCCTTCCGTAGCGTTCAGTAATCTCTGATTGATTTAATGCCTGTCTTTATTTCAACAGAATGAGGCCAAGAGCAGTGGGTGAGCGATAACGTTCTGTCCTCGCATTCAGGAGGGTGTGGGTTCGAATCCCCATCCGGCTATCAAGATTTGGTTTTTGCATAGTTTCCCCAAAACACAAACACTCCAGGCAAATGCTGCAATAGTTCCTTCAAAATTCCATGACCGAATTCCTTCCCATTATTTGCTCCTTGCCTTTCTTGCCTCTAATGACCTCGACGTCGAAGAGACGTAAACACTTAAGCAAAAAAGAAGCACGACGTGTCACATTTTAGCTGCAAATAGATGCGTCAGTATTGTACATTTTTCGCTGTTCATGCTTCTTACGTCATAATCCAGTTCACCACAAATCTCTGTAGACGTAGAAATAAATAATGTACGATGTGGTTTGAGTGAGGCTGCCCACACACGCAGTCTGACGTGACAGACGGCCCCGTAATGGCCGGCAGTTAATTCGGCGCCAGTTAAGATACACTCGGCTCCAGTTTCCCCTAACGATCGCTTGTTTTAATTAACTGCCTGCCGGGTAGCCGACCCTGCAGGGGCACTGGACGGCAGCGCAAGCTGTGTAAACTCGCAGCAACAGCTGTCGCAACACTCGCTCACGTTTCCTGACGTCAGTTTCGATTGTAGTTAAAAGGTAGTGATAAATTTTAAATGGATCTGGACTTTCTCTGTGTCCGAACAGTAAATAGCAAACTCAACTAAAAGTGAACCGTCAGTCTTTATTTTCTATGTGCTAAGAATTAAATTATTCATATCGAAAATTTTCAGCATGTCGTGTTCTGAGACGAGTAAAAGAGGAAATACGTGACTTCGTTATTGGAAAGGAAGCCAGGGGCGTATTTAGCGTTGAGCTTTTAGAAGCGGGGAAGAAAGGAATACCTGTAAACTTTCGCTGCCTTTATTCTCCGGAATGCGTGAAATCTAGTTCCCAGGCTGTAAATTGATATTTTAGATTTTAATAGCTATAAGAAACTTAGCACGATAGGAGCATAATGTGTAGGAAAGTAGATTATTTCATAGCCATAAGAAACAATAGGCATCATAATGCATTTCAGGTATAAAACACACCTAGCACTGTAGGAATGATTCACTTAATACACATGCTGATTTTTTCCAATATTTCTTTTATAAATAAAAGGTAGGCGGTTGTTTATTTTGCTTTAGCAGTACCAAGTTTCGGATGCAGTGTTTTAAACATTTTCTCTATGTGAGTTTCGTGCCCACTCAATTAAATGAAGAAAACATGAATTATCTCAAACTGTATCACATTTCATTTCTATTTAGTTGATACAGATAGCAAAATGGGTCAAACTCTCACACAGTAGGAAGTTTTTACGTAAGGTTAAAACATACGATACACGTTCAAGTTCGTATAAGGTGAAGATAGTATTTAATAAATTCAATAGACTTTATGAAAGCAGATTATAAGCACTTCAATTGACACAACACACAAAATTAATATTTATTTCGTACTGGCAGTATTTCATACTGCTTGTAAATGGTGGAACTGATTTTATAAACCAATGTTGAGTTAGGTTCGGCTCTTTGGGGAAATGAATTTTGCACTCCACTTGAAATTAATGTGTGCCTAGTGCTGACTTTTCTATCACAAAAGATGGGTAAAATATATTTTTATTGTATCGGATCAATCCCGAATAAAAACATACGATTGGTTGAAAATTAGTATGAAGCTAACGATTATCCGCCTTCTTTGCGGAAGGAGGCCATATTATTTCGAAGAATTTCTCTGTGATCAGTACATTCATTTGTAAATTTGATGTTACATTACGTATGGTATTGGTCTAACATTTATCGTAAGTTATTTTTGAGATTTGGTGCTTTTCTACCGCTATTTTTCATAATATATCCTTAACATAATCATAGATTTCTTCACAGACAATCGTTTTACATGAAATCAACATGTCACTGCAGCTATCGGGTCGACCAATCTAATGAATACAACGAATACTGTGACAATATACCATCGCAGTTATGTAAAGGAATTATCATACATTTATTTGTTTGAAAAAAGATTATGGTATGATCTAAGAACAATTCAGAAATTATATAGTCTTCGAATTCTTCAGTTCAGTTTCACAAATGAACCTATAATCAAAAATTGGACTGAAATATCGGAAAAACATTCTCTCGATACTTTTTAGCTATCTTGAAGATATTAATAAGTAAAATCCCTTTGCAATTCAAAAAGATGGTTCTTCGTGCATATGGAACTGATTTTTCTATATCGCTGCTCAACAATTGACTTCTAAATATTGCATCGATTCGGTTGGAAATATTGAAATAATTTTCTTGTTAAAACACTCCGTTATTCACAAATGTTGATATCAATGCATCTTAATTCTGAGCTTGTAATCATCATTTCTTTTACAGTTTCGGCGTTTATTTGTGCTGAAGTTTTAGCTAGTGAATCACCTTCAGGACTGGCGTGTAAAGATTTAGATTTAATGCTCCTTATCTTAAAATATGACAACCTAGAACAGTTCCTGAAAACCTTTTTGAATATGGAATTAATTTTTCCTGAGTGAAAAATTGTGTTTTGCATACGTATTTATCACGTTTCCGTATTTGATTAGTATTTTCATCATTGGTGGTTGAATTCAGATGTTAGCTTTCTTGATGCTTTGTAATCATATTTGTATATCATTTTAATCATCATTATACTCTTTCTGAGCGGTCCGGAGCTCAGAGTTTAAGGCGCTTGATTTCAAAAGTTCATGCCTCGGTCCCGGGTTGAAATACCGGCGGGAGCAGGAATTTTTAAGAGTCTTGTTTGATCATATGAGCTATGACAGGACATTCCGTGCTTCGGATTCCACGTCGGATTGTAGGCCCAGAAGAAAGTAACGGGCCATTCTTCCTCTGACACAATGGCTTAGTATACCTCCTTAAGGAGGATCCAACCAACCTTCGGTTTGTGAACTAAGCTAGATTTTTATGTCCTACCATACATTTATTTCCTTTACGTCTTGTCGATGTCTACGTGGTTAGGGACGGGAAAGGAGCAGGAAAGGGGGGATGCAAGGGATGTGAAGGAATTCGACCATGATCTTTTGTAGGAACTATTCCGGCACTGGCGTGGATTGATTTTGAGAAATCAGGGAAAAACCGAAATCTGGATGGCTGGCCAGGGACTAGAACCAACGTTCTCCCCAATGTGGGCCAGAGATTTACCCCTCATACATCAGGTTAGGTCTGGAAAAATGTAAGCAGCCTAAATTCGATGTAGGGTCTGCAGAAACAGAAGAAATTCCCCATTTCAACCCACTGCACATATATTCATCACATGTTGACGGCAAAAGACCAGTGGGAAGACCAAGAAGAAGATGGATAGACCAACTGAAGCAAGACGTAGAGAGAAGAGGCTGGAATTGGTAATACATCAGGGACAGAGAAACCTTTCTGGATAGGAGACAGTGGAAAACGATCGTCTATAACAACCAAGGCTTGTAAACCACACCCGGGAAACTGGATATGGTGTCCAACGATAATGATGGTGATGTTGACGGACGGAATGCGAGAAACAAAAACAGACCGTGTCAGTAGCATTTAAGGATCGGAACTGGATGTTGCAAGTAGTTTTGAGATTCGTCAACTCTTGTCGGTAGCTGAAATTGCATATACAGAAACTATTTCGCCGATATGCATGTGAATTCAGACAACTGCTCGGAATCTCCAAACTGGGTGATTTATAGCATTTGCATCTTTATAATCGGCACAGTTAGTGACGAATTATGCTTATCGTGGAGCCATCTTTGGTAGTACACAAATTTTGTCGGTCATTATTTGCACGATAAGTTCTTTCATATGAAATTTGATGAGTATACACCATGCACCGCGAGGTAGGTAGAATCATTTGAGAAGAGCAGCACCGAGCATGGTGGGTAAATGGTTAACGCTCTGGCCTGGCTTGGCATTCGAGAGGACGCCGGTTCGTATCTCCGTCCGGGTATCCAGATGTTGGTTTACCATAGTTTCCCTAAATCACTTCAGGCGAATGCCGCGATGCTTCCTTCAAAATGTCATGGCCGAATTCCTTCCAGTTCCTTGTCCTCAATACTAACCAGCCTCTAATGACCTCAGCGGCACCGACGCATAAAGCGATATTTAAAAAAAAAATGGAGGAAATGAGCCCCCGTTTACGAACCCATGAAGGTCAGCGCAGTTCGCTGTCCTGAAAAGAAAGAGATAATTTACATTGCACACGCCGCACAATAAAAGTGCATACAAAATTTGCTCACGCAGGTAATATAAAGTACTAACAATGCCACAGTCTAAGATATGGGGCATATAAGAAGGATGTATTGTGAGCAACGTGGGATATTCAAATGCAAGCTTTCCCTTAAGACGAGTATAAGGAAGTTGTGTACTTCTATCGAGATGTGAAATGATCTTTAACGTATGATATTAAAACAAATCGCATACCACAGGCTTTTTTGGTAATCAATTATAGGACTTTGAAAAGAAGACTGCTACATACTGTATGTCTCTTGAAATTACTGCAGAACACAATCAATACGTGATATGATAAAGGAGTTGGAATGGGATTCATTCGAAGACAGGTGGAGAGAGAAGAATCATGGGAGCGTTCAAAACGTATATTGGTGACGAGGCGTGGAAAGATAGTGGACAGAAGAATTAAGAGTGTTGCGTGGTAAGGAAAAGATGACCATGACCACAAGCTGGAATTCCATTTCAGATATAAGGGCGTGAGAAAATTTTATTTTGTAGGTGAGTTGGTCAGAAATTGGAATTAATTACCAAGGGAAATGGTAAACAACTTACCATAAACACTGAAAGGATTTAAAATTAAAATTTGTACAGGTTAAAATTAAGCAGGTTTAACAAAGAGTGGAAGATATGGGTGTGGAGGGAAATTACTACAGGAGTGTGAGCTCCATCGCAATTAAATTAATTAAACATTAGTTAGTAATACATGTACCTTTAAATATTAACCATTGGTAAAGTCTTGTGAAATATTACTTTAAGGGTTTCGACTGTTGTAAATAAAACGAAGACTTTTGATAACATGGATTTTGTCTTCAGTGTGTGACAATGCTTACCCTTTAATACCTTCAAAATTTAAATAACCAAGAAAAAAAGTAGTGAGCGGAAAAATTTGTTCGCGTGTAATAAAGTGGAGGCCATTTTCTTAATCTCAGGGGTGTTGTAATATACTTAGTGGAATGGAAACACTAACTATATGTGGGTCTGTGTTAAGAGTAGATGTAATGTATAATTACTTAATCACACCAAAGGACAGTATCATAAAAATTTGTGGGAACTGTATAACTTATTCAAATGGTGTGAATCGTGTTGTATAGGTAACTGGTGATATATGTTAGGAGTTTTCTTGAAATTGGTTATTTTGGTTTCACGTGAGCTCGCAACTATTATGTAACCTTGGAATTGCAGGGTGATGGAGAACAGCATACAAGGTGATCGGTTTTAGACAGCCTCAAAACAGTTGCATGCAACCATAGATCCGTTGTCGCAATTGCGTTGCAGACTTCAATGGAACAAAACCACGAAGGTTTAGGGTTCATTATTTTCAAAGACAACATGAGTGATAAAGACTTTAATTTGAAATTCGTTGAAGAGGTGAAGAAACATGAAGTACTTTACAACTATAAATTTTTAGGACATTCAAGGAAAAAGTTCCCGTAAATATGGATGGACCCAATCGTTCATATGTACCCTGTGTATCTTGCGGTATTGATAATAATTAACAACGTCTTCCTCGTCTGAATCTGACATTCTACAATCTCCGCACTGTCTACTAGAAATTTAATGAAAGTGATCCACAACCAGATTATCCGTGTGCGGATAGAAGTTTCGTTTAGGATGTGAACTGCTTCCGAGCTCAACTGGTTTGCAACTGTAGAAACATAAAAAAAGTCGAAAATATCGGAACAGGTTGTTACGTGAAAAAAATATCATAAAGGGCTTCAATTCATATATAATTATCTATAAATAAAATTTTTAAAAATTTAGGAGAATGTTAACTATAATTTAATTGTAACTAAGATGCCTTGGATACAACGTTTGATATTTTATATTGAGTATGGTTTTTTTTTTTGCTCTCATTATTCTTTCTAATGGTTTAATATAAGTTTCCATTCATTCCTATCTTGTGCGAAGCTGCTACTATCTTCATCACTACACACCCTCACGTCCTCAATTATCTGCTTCATATATTCTGATCTCTGTCATCCTCTACAGTTCTTACCTTCCACTGTTCCCTCCACTAACAAATTAACCAATCCAGCATGTCTCAAATATGACCAACCAGTCTGTCTCTTCTTTCTGTAAGCTTCTTCCACAAATTCCTTCTCTCAATCCATCATTCCCAAAACTCGTTCATTTCACACTTTGTCCTTTTAATTTTCACCATACTTCTGTAGCACCACATTTCAAATGTTTCAATTATCTTTCTTTCTGTATTCCTAAAGTTTATGCATCGCTACCATAAAGTGCTGTGCTTCACACATTGAGTTTATAAAGTTCTTTCTAAATCCAAGCTCAATGTTTCAAACTAAAAGATTTCTCTTCTTCATGAAGGCTCTTTGTGTTAGTGTTATTCTGCTTTTAACATCATTACTTCTCGGCCATCGGTTGTAATTTTGCTTCCCAAGTAACAGAATTCACTTACTTCTCCTAATGCATACGATCCTATTTTTATATTTAGTCTACTAGTATTGGTATCTTTTCTGCTACATTTCATCACTTTTATATTGCTTTCATTTATATTCAGTCCAAAATCTTCCTTCAGTATTTTCTTCATGCCATTCAGTAACTCGATATCATCAGCCTGTTACGCTAACAAGACAATGTCATCAGCAAATCGTAACATACTGATTTTTCTCCTTGAACACTTATGCCACATTAGAATTTTTCTTTTACTTCCTTTATTGTTTCTTCTACATACAAGTTGAATATTAATGGGGATATAGTACAACCTTGTCTCACACTCTTTTTAACTGATGCATGTCTCTAATGGTTCTCTACTTTTATTATAGCCACTTCATTCTTAAATAATTAATAAAGTATTCTTCTATCTTGATATTTCAGGCCTAATATCTTTTAAATTTGAACATCGTGTTTCACCTAACATTCTCAAAACCTTTTTCTAAATCAACAAACGCCATTAAAGTACCTTTGTTTTTCTTTATCCGCCTTCAAGTATTAATCTTATAGCCAGAGTTGCTTCCCTTGTACCTCTGTTTTCTTAAACGCAAACTATATTTCACCTACTATCTCTTCTACTACTCTTTCCATTCTTCTGTATATTATTCTAGTCAGTAATTTTGAAGAATGTGATGATAGACTAATAATGCGATAATTCTCACATTTGTCGGCTTGTACTCGGAAGTGTGAAAATGATTTTTTTAATCAAAAACATGTGTTTTTTCCTGTTTCATAACTTTTTGATATCAGTTATAATAATCGATTGATTCCTTCTTCTCTTAAGGATTTAAGAAGTTCTGCTGGGATTTCATCAATTCCAGTTGGCTTATTTGCTTTCACATCATTCATAGCTCCATCAAATTCTGTCCTCAAACAGTATCTCCTATGTCATCAATGTCAACATATCCTTCCTTTTCCATTACGCTATTGTTCAAGTCGTCCCCATCACTGTGTTCCCTCCATTGGTTAGCTGTATCGTCCGAGCTTAAAAGAGGTTTCCCATCGGCAGCTTTAATGTTGACACCACTTTTCTTCGTTTCTCCAAAATTTTGTTTGATCTTCCTATGTGCAAATCTACTTTACCTATGGCCATTTCCTTTTCTATTTCTTCAGACTTTTCTTGTAGCCATTTTTCTTTTGCTTTTTTTTTTTTAATTTCCTGTTTATCTGATTTTTAAATTGTCTGTATTGCTCTCTTCCTGCTTCATCCTAGGCATTTTTGTACTTTCTACTCTGATCCATCACCTCCAGAATTTCTTCTGTGATCCAAGGTTTTCGGGCGGATTTTCCCCTAAATTCTAATCTTTCTTTACCAGCTTTCATTATTTCTTTCTTCAATGTATTCCATTCGTCCTCAGTTGATTTGCTTTCTGAGTTACTTCTTAGACCTAGGTCTATAGTTTGTACAAATTTTTCTCAGCATCCAGTTCGTTTCGATTTATTCACTTCCAGTCTGTTCAGCTTATACTGCTGCCTTCTTCGCTTGAATTTCAGCCTGCACTTCATTACTATCAAATTATGGTCAGAGTCTATGTCTGTTCCTGTACAGTCTAGAACTTGATTCCTGAATCTCTGTTTTACCGTGATATAATCTAGCTGATCTCTGCGTGTATGACCTGAACGTTTCCAGGTCATATCCTTCTTGCTTGGTTTTTAAACAGTGTGTTTACCACTTCTTTCACAAAATTCTAACAAACTGCTTCCTCGATCAATCCTTTCTCCTAGACCAAAACTTCCTACAGCATTTCCCTATTTTTCCTTCCCCCACTATCTTATTTCAATCACCCATGATTATTAAACTTTCCTCGCACTTCACATATTGGATCAATTCTTCAATTTCGGCGTGTATTTTCTCTATTCCTTCGTCATCTACCTGTGACGTTGGCATATAAACTTGTAGTAACATGGTTAGGGAGGGCTTAGTTTCTAACTTCATCAAAATAATCCTGTCACTAAACTGTTCATAATAACTCACCGGTTTCCTCACTCTCATAATTCATTACAAGACCTACACCAGTAACTCCACTGACAGCTTTTGTGCTAATTATTCTGTGTTCCTTAGACCAGAAATCTTGTGCTTCCTTCTACTTAATCTCACTAATCCCGTCAGCATCTAATTTTAGTCGTTCCATCTTCCTTTATAAGTTTTCTAATGTACCTGCCCTATTCAGACTTCCAACATCCCACGTTCCGACTCGTAGAACGTTTCTATCCATTCTGATGACGCGTCCCTGAGTAGTTCTCACCCGGAGATACTATTGGGGGATTATTTTACCTCCGGAGTATTTTAACCAGGAAGAAGCCATCATGATACATGTAATTTGAGAGGACTACATGTCCTCGGGATACCATTTGGGTCTTTAATGCAGTGGTTTCCCGTTGCCTTCTGTAGGCCCATGCCGTTGCTGTACGGGTTATTGTAGCTTGTACTCATCTTCAAATAATTCTATTACCATCGGTGTTTATGACCGTAAACGTAAAATGACTTTGTTGAATTGCAGTAAATATTGTTCTAGCAACCTGCACTGAGAAGCTTGTCAATGTTGTTTAACTCAAGATGTTTATCTTAACAACATAGAGATTAAATTATATTCTGTTTTGCGGCAGGTATATAGTAACTTTTTTGTATGCATCCTACGAGTCACTTAATGGCCAGATATTTAATACGATGAGTGTGACGTAATCCTTCCTGCGACACTACAACCACATACTGTCTAACGTTGCTGCTCGTTACTATTTTCTGAGAATGCCCTGAATTTGGATCCGTACATACATGTTGTAAGAGGGTTAATTACGTAGTACCCCAAAACTTGTAGGAAAATGGGTTACATAACGTTACTTGCGCTGCAAGTAGACAAATCTATTTAAGTATGGTACGGTATATGTGATTATTTTCTAAGGTCTTACAGATTAGGTCAAGGTGGTCATTTTAAATGAACGTAAGCACAAGAGTATCAGAATCAGATAATCTCTTGCTTTGTAATTAGTTCTCTTCTGAGTAAATCTCCAACCGCAAAAAATAAGTTTACACCAGCGTAGTCTACCAGAAATCTCACTGGATACCATCTGGTACAGATGCTTCACATCAAATGGATGAACACAGTTATTTTAGCACTACCTCCAAATTCTGAAACCCACTCTTTCATCACACTTTTAAGTTACGGAAATGTTGTTTTCTAATTCCTAAGTGTTTCATTTCAGCTTTTCTTTTTTTATTGGGGATATTGGAATTTATTTTTGAGATCTCTGAACAGGGTAATGTATTTAAATCAATTTTAATCTGCTGATTTCATTTTGATTTGTTCTAATAGTAACATCATGGCATTTCTTGCATCGAGAATATTTTTAATACTTTCTTTTCTTTTGAATTGCGTATTTTTACAAACATTTTAAGATTTGGAGTGCATCCAAGTGTTCTACTGCTGTCTTTTGACATTATTACTATCGCGTAATGTTCAGGAAAGAATGGATAACTTTGTCTTACTCGTTTATCATTAGTTACAAATCTTGCCAAACATGAAATTTGAAATTTGAATTTTGGTGTCCTTTCAACTTATTCTGTTAGTCTCTACTTAATACCCGGTCTCCAGTGTGGCTGAGGCTCCGCGCACTGAATCTGGGAGGTCCAACGCGACCGGGCACGGTCCAGGGCCTCGCGTGCAGGACGTCATGACTAAGGTTTTTTTGTGGTTTCCCACGACCATTTAGGCAAATGCAGGAGCGGTCCCCAATATCTGCCTCACAAAGTTATATTTCGCAAACGAAAAATTGGACTACGATTACAATACAGAACACACAAGGTAACACGTTTTGCAGAGAGATGGCAGCACAAGACAGTCGTCCAGTAGATAGGTACGCCGGGCCTAAGAGCCCCAATCAGATTTCGGTTAGGAACTCGATTTCTCCCCTCCACCCTCCAGGCTCATGATTCACACTGGCATCTCTAATAGCCAGTGTGAACGTTGTCCTTGCTGGCCGAATCAGAGAAGAAGAAAAAAACCTGAAGTATTCTTGGTTAATTAATAGTTATTTTAGATCGATGTTTGGGGTTCGCAATGTGACTACAGTTATCCTTCAATTTTAATGTGATTAGTTCTGATATTAATGTGGTTAGTTGCAATATTAGACGAATGGATCTGAAATTTTTATTCTGCGATATTCAATAATAAAAGGATTATACTATCAAAAATTATTATTCGCTATTGGCAGTAACTCGTTACCTATTAGAAACTAGATAACTGGGATGCTAGCTACTAAATTAGCGTTATGTTCATATTTAGCACTTTAAAACTTGGTTGTGGTTTGATTCTTAAATACTAATTAATTACAAGCATTGTAATGGTTTATCCAAAGGCTTATCGTAATTCATACTCTTAAATTAATGTAGTAGTCAAGAAATAGAAATGAACGCACAGTACTGTAATATTCTTAAAAGCCACAGTTAGAAGCTGTTGTTTGCATACATCATTTTACTGGATGATGGTGTCCTACGGTACAGTCATGTGAAAAAGAAATATTGTTTGACGTTTCAGATGTTATGATGGTTGTGACTATCAGCTTGGTACTTCATATTTTGTTGGTGTCGAAGTTTGAGTTATAGGCCCATCTTTAAGTTGGAGAGCATCTGCCACCTCAAAATTCAAACGGAAAAACTGAGAGCTACAGCTTGACCCTCTGAGTGTTTTAATTTTCAACGTTTTGGTCATGTGGCCAAGCACTGTAAAATGCCTCCCGCTTGTGTAAAGTGTGCCAGCCCACATGATTCAAAACAGTGCACGTTGAGAAAAGGACACGACGCAGCTAAGTGCTTGAACTGTGGGGGCGGCCATGTAGCGTCCTACAGAGGCTGTCCTGTGTACAAGAAGGCACGAGATCGCCAGAGAGGCCTACCAGCCAATAGTTATACCACCAAACACCATCGCAAGAAGGATCTACAGTCACCGGTAGAAAATTTACAGAGCGTCTCCGATTTCCAACATCCAAATACAAATACCTCGTCTCCATCGACTGGCAAAGAAAAGACGAAGCCCACTAGGATGACTAGGAAGCATCCAAAGTACCAGAAACACAGAAAATCTAGTGAGACTGACGGCCACCTCTTCTCAGAAGTTGCGGGTCCACAGTCGACCACTGCTGCAACTTCTGACTCCAAACTGTCGACCAACTAGAACATCAAAACCCACAGAGCTTCTGCACAAAAGATCTGTTAAACAACCTACCACGACATTGGCTACCCTCAGCTGCTCCAGTTCAGGGGTAATCTGAGGGACTGGGTGAATGTTGGAGACTGTCCTAAATATGCTGGTCACTCCAACCAAGTGACTGGACCAGATGACCACGGACATCTGCGCCGCAGTGAAGAAAGCTCTAGCTACACCCAAATGCAGTTGTAATCTTCATTATGGATAGACGATCCCAACTCAATAGTCTCTCTTTCTGCATATGGAATGCCAATGTCATTCATGGTCAGACCGTGGAATTCCGGCAGTTAATTAGGGAACAAGACGTAGATCTATGTCTTGTCACCAAAACCCACCTAAAACTGGCACTGAAAGCCTCAGTAGCCCACTACTGCTGTTACAGATCTGATCGTCCAACTGCAAAAGGTGGCGTGACTATCTTTGTCATGAGAAGCATTCCACATCACGAGATCTACATTCTGCCCCTGCAGTACATTGAAGCTGTCAGCATTGAGGTGGCCACGACAAGAGGACCATTAACCGTAGTTTCTGCCTATCGCCCTCCTAGTAGGGAAACGGCAGAGGCTGATTTTAATACCTTGGCAAACATCAGAGGCAAGATGTTCATCGGAGGTAATCTCAACGCGAAACACACAGACTGGTACAGCAGAGTTAACAAACCCTCAGGTAGCATACTATGGAGAGTCACCGACAGACACAATATGTGTGTGTGGGGACCCGAAGAATCACCTAATAACCAGCTCACCGCGGATGTCCAGATGTTCTCGAAGTGGCAGTTACTAAAGGGATCACCGGATTCGTCGCGGCATCCACGCTTGACAGGCTGTCTTCTGACTATTCCCCAGTCATCGTGGAGCTAGAGTCCGACACAATCCGAAATGCACAACAAAAGCCGGACTTCAGAAAAACCGATTGGGGCAGATACCGTCAGCTAGTCTCAGCAGCACTACCTAACTGCCCGGCAGAGGATATAGACTTTGCTCTGTCCTTCTTCGAGCACACTGTCAAGGAGGCATCAGCAGCTACGACTCCGAAGAGGTGACTCATCGAGAACACTTCACGCCAGCTCCGCCCTCACCTCCTAGCGGCTTTTGGCCACAAAATCCGAATAGCTAAGGAGGGGAAGCTGACGAGGAAAGCCGACACGCGAAGACTGCTAAACCGAGTCCAGAGGGAATTGAAGGTGTCGCTTGCAGAGCAGCGGAGCAGAGAATGGGAGGCTCGTGTTTCGATGCTGACCCCGGGTAATGGGATACTGTGGGCAGAGACCAAGAAATTCACTAGGCAGCGATCTCGACTCCCGCCCCTACACGGCGAACGGTGCCCAGTCTATCGCCCAACCGACAAGGCAAACGCCCTAGCAGATTCCTTCTAGAGGAAGTTTCGGCCGTCGGAAGTGGATGATCAGTTGCAAGTGGAAGAGGTACATCGCTGTCTAAACACCTATCTGCATGCTGAGGAAGGGGACGATGAGGAAGAAATTGACACCATCACTCCGGAAGAGGTTGCGAGCTGCCTAGCCACACTTCACCCAGATAAAGCACCTGGTCATGATCGCGTCTACAATAGCTGTCTCATATTTAACAACATTCTTCGCACTCAGCAATTCCCCCATTGCTGGAAACATGCTGAAGTTGTGGCAATACACAAAAGTGGGAAGGACCCGCACCTACCACAAAGCTACCGGTCAATAAGCCTCCTGCCGTCAATAAGCAAATCCTTTGAGTGGTTATTGCTCAGGATGCTAAACCATTACTTCGAACGGAACGAGATTATCCCTCATCACCAGCTCGGATTTCGCCGCAATCACTCCACAACGCAACAGCTTATGAGGGTGGTTGAAGCAGTGACAAGTGCATTCAACGAAAAACAATACTGTGACCTGGTGCTTCTGGATATCGCCAGAGCGTTCGACTCTGTGTGGCATACAGGTCTGCTACTCAAACTATACGAACAAGGCTTCTCAGGCAGACTAGTAAAGCTCCTTATGTCATATCTCACTGGTCGCACCTTTTATGCTCGTGTCGGAGAGGCCACTTCAACTGTGAGGCGAATCCTTGCTGGGTTACCGCATTGCTCCGTACTGGGACCAGTGCTCTACGCGCTTTTCACCGCTGACATGCCTACCGCTCCCAGAGTTCTTAATGCCACCTATGACGATGACATGGCATACTGCACGGCAAGTAGAAGCTGTGCCATAGCAACTAGGCGTCTGCAAGAAGTCCTTCGATCAACTGAGGACTGGGCAAAATGGTGGAGGATAACCATCAACGCCCCATAAACCCAAGCCATCATAATCAGTAAGAGACGCACTCAAAACCTTCGTCCCCTTCGACATCACAACGAGATGATCCCGTGGGAAAACGAAGTCAAGTAACTCGGCGTCACTCTTGACCGTCGACTGACTTGGCGAGCCCATATTCAAAACATCAGGAGGAGGGCAAGTACTACATTACACGCTCTATACCCTGTGCTGAACAAGAATAGCCTTTTGAAGCCCACCACGGGATTAAACATGTATATCACCCAGGTAAGACCCATTATGGAATACGCTTGTCCCGTATGGGGCTGTGCGGATGCTTCGCACCTTCGGCGCCTTCAGGTGATACAGAACACGGCACTAAAACAGGCCCTCCACTTACCGAGCAGATTCCCGACTGCAGATCTGCACGAGACTACTAACATCCCGCTGCTGACGGAACGCTTCAGACAGCTGTCTGCAACGTTCTACGAGCGCGCCCTGAAGACCAGGAACCCGGAAGTTAACTTACTCGGGCAATACGTTACAGGTAATGACCGTCATAAAAGATCACTCGCAATTCTAAACTAAGGACACCAACGATAAGCCATACCAAAAACAAAGTGTTGCTCCTTCTAGATTATGTTGAAGAAAATGTCGAAAGACAACACACTTCAAAATACTCTGCCTGTGATTAACTGGAAGTAAATGGCGTGGCTACAGTAATGATTGAAATAAAATGTCATTGAAATTCATAGAGATGGAACAGATTGATTCACGTATGATTTGCAATGTGACGTGGAATTTTGATGTGTATCTGTTTGTATTGTTGATTGTGTGAAATCAATTGTAGTGATTAACTGTTTACGAGTGCGTGACTTCGAATTTCGCGTATCGGTCATTCATTTCGTAGATTGCAGTCGAGTGCTTTCTATCGTGTTATGGTCTTGGTGGAGATTGCAGATCTGGACTTAACGCCTACTACGGAATGTGTAGTGGACTACACAGTGATGGAACACGAGCAAGAGGCCTCCGTCTCGCGTAAGCGTGCTGCAGAAAACACTTCAAATGATTAAAATGACACACAGTCCAAGCGGACTGCAAAAATTTCTGTGAAGACCAAAACCAGAATGCCGACTCCTCAGCTCAAATCCGACCGGAGAAGAGCAACCAAAGACGCAGACAAGTAGCGTAAGCCGCGTCGACCTGCTCCTGCCGCTCAGCTGAGCTCCAATGCTCCCAGTACGAGCAACTTTTTCTCGCCTCTCCCCATAGAGGCTGAGCAAGTTATGGAAACAGTGGAAGCTGAACAGACAAAGCCTTTTGGGGAGTCGGAGCCGGCACCCCTGATCGTGTCCTTCAAATAGGATTTTAGAAACCTCGAAAAGACACTAAAGAAGCTTTGTAAGCACGAGTACCGCGTCAAACCTGCGGGACGCGAGTTATACAAGCTCTTCCTCAAAACTAAGGCCAACTATCAAGCCGTCTTAGACTATGCGTCACAAAACAGCATACCTTTCTATACCTTCCCAACTGAAGCTGATAAAAACCAGAAAGTTGTGTTGCCAGGTCTCCCATTCAATATCTTCCCGGAGTACATCAAAGAAGAACTGGAAGTGCGCGGCATAGTGGCAGGGACAGTCGTTCGTCTGCGTTCACCAAAAACGTGACAGGAAGTACCTCTGTTCCTGGTAGTCCTCTCGGATACCACCGAGAATAGAGCTATTTACAAAATGACGTCTCTATGCTCAGTGATGATAACCACGGAAAAATTACGTAGCACTCGAGGTCCTCCTCAATTTTACAATTGTCAGGGGATAGGACACGTATTCCGACACTGTGTAATGCCACCCAAATGCGTCAAGAGTGCGGGCGAACTTCCAACGCGTCAATGCGCTCTCAGAAATTGAGAAACCTCTCCCAAATGTGTCAACTGCGGCAGTGATCATGCCACAAGCTATTAGCAATGCACTGCTTTCAGTAGATTTCATGACAAACAGAAGACAAACAATGCCTCCTACGTTGCCATTCTTAAGAAGAAGCAACAACCGAAAAATAAGAAGAAGGAGGAAGCGGCAGCAGCCTCCAACAAGGCCCTGCCCAACCCTGAGCAGAAACCGGGTACAACCTACGCAGAAGCATCAGTTATTGCTCATGACAATGGGAGGGATCACCAGAGAGACCCCTCCGCCCACGCAAAACCTCCGAGGAGGATGAAGAATACTGAAGAATTGAAGAACCGCACACTGGATGAGAACACCCGGAAGGATGACGGCTACATCCTCTTAAACATGGTGTAATCACTATTGCAGACGGTGACTGCATTAATTCAAGACCTGCCGCGTCAGATGGCGGAGGCCGTTAGGATGGCAATAACTGCCGTGCAACAAGGTAACCAAGAACGTCATGGCTAATGACATTGAAGACTTAACCATATGTATATGGAACGCTAATGGCCTCTGGCGCCAGATGGTCGTATTTAAGGAATTCCTGAGGGACGAAGGAATTGATGTGTGCCTCGTGAATGGGATTCATCTTAAGCAGGGGATCAAAGCTGCTGCCCCCCACTATTCCTGGTATAGGTGTGACCGGCCAACCGCCGAAGGTGGTACGGCGGTCTTCGTTAGAAACGCCATTAAGCACTACCAACTAGTATTACCCCGCATGGAGACCATAGAAGCAACCAGTGTCGCCGTCGAGACATGTCGGGGGAGACTTGTGTTTGTTGCTGCATACACACCACCAGTACGCCTATATGAAGGGGACATTTCTGCGCTTTTCAGTCTGCGTGGCAATCTGTTAATTGCAGGTGACCTGAACGCCAAGCACGTCGCCTGGAATTCACGAATCACCAACAATCACGGAAGGAAACTCCTACGAGTGGTCGAGAACCACGATGCGGTAGTTTGGGGACCCACCGAACCTACCATCTATGGACGTGGCCTCCCTGATGTTCTTGACATCGCCATAACCAAGGGCCTAAGACACAACATAGCCGTCACCACCGAAACGGTCTTGTCATCCGATCATGACCCGGTGCTTTATTATGTCGGTGGACGTATCATCACGCAGGAACAGACTATCCAGAAACTTACGTGAGATTAACTGGGAAGTCTTTAAGAACCTTATCACACAGTGGATCGAATCTGCAGCGCCACCCTCTGCTACTGGCCTGCTCTGCCGCCGTTGCTGTACTGGCTGACTGGATAAACGAGGCAGCAGATGCGGCTACCCGGCCGCGCCGTAACCAGCCTCCACGAACTCGACAATTGCCTCCCCACATCCGAGAGGCAATTGCAACCAAAAACCAACTAAATAGTAAGTGGCATCTCACCAGGAATCCAGCTACAAACAGAGCGGTAAATCGCATGCAGCGGGAGATCAAAGCGGAGGTAGAACAGTACAGAATTTCTGACTGGTCTAACTTCATTTCCACCTTGAATATAGAAGACGGGTCTGCATGGCGAGCCACGAAGGCCCGACTCCGGCAGAGGTTAAAGATCCCACCTCTGGTTGTTGGTATCATCCATGTCTACGTCCCAGAAGAAAAGTCTGAAGCTCTTGCTGAGACCTTTGGGGCAAACTTTAAACCAGTCGACGTCCCTAGAGACGATGAGCACATAGGCTTCGTCGAGCTACGCCTGAGTCGCTTCCTAGAAGCTGTTCCTTCGGAGGAAGACCTCATAGAGGAAATCACGGTGCAGGAGGTGGCATCGGCCCTCGCGAACCTGAAAATCAAGAAAGCCGCCGGACACGACGGGATCAGTGGAGGGATTCTCCGACAAATGCTTCCTACTTCAATCCTATACATCACCGAGTCTTTCAATGAAATTCTCCGTACAGGCGAATGCCCGCAAACGTGGAAACATGCCCACATTATATCAATTCCCAAAGCGGGCAAGGGCAGGAGGTCGCCCAAGTCTTACCGACTGATCAGCCTGCTGCCTACACTTTCCAAAGTGTTTGAAAGGATATATCTTAAGAGACTGCGCAGAACCATAGACAACGAGAGGCTGCTGCCGGATGAACAGTTCGGCTTCCGACAAGGGCATTCCACCCCTCAGCAGCTCCTTCGTCTTGCTGAAGAAACCTTTGCCGTTTTTGAACGTCGCGAGTACTTCGGTGCGGTCCTGATGGATGTCAGCCGAACCTTCTACTCGGTGTGGCATCAAGGAGTCTAATATTAACTTCTCACGCAAGGAGTACCTCTTTCTCATGTTAAACTACTCAAGAGCTATCTGGAGGGACGAACCTTTCGAGTAGCCAAGAACATCGCTACAGGCGTCCACAAGGCTCGGTCTTAGGCCCGGGGCTATACAGCCTCTACACTGCTGATACACCTACTACAGCACGTGTTAAAAAAGTCCTGTATGCCGATTACACGGCCATGTATGCCAGAAGCCTGAACATCAACAATCTGCGACATCGACTACAACAAGCGTGCGACAATATTCAGAAATGGGCAACGAAATAGCGGCTAACCTTTAATGCAGCAAAGAGCCAAGCGATTGTATTGACTAGGAAGAAGGCTCCACAAAACCTGACTCCTCTAACACTCTTCGGCGAAGATATCAACAAGTACTGCCACCTACCTAGGTGTGAAAATGGACAAGTGACTGGCGTGGAAGCCTCACGTCACCAACGTAGAGGGCAAATGTAGGTGGGTGCAGGATAGGGGGAAGATAGCTGTGTAGGGTAATTGCCACCGGAGCCTGTGCTCCATTGCAATTAAATTAAATTAAAAAAAAAAAAAAAAAAAAAAAAAAAAAAAAAAAAAAACGTCCGCGCAAAGGCATCTGGGAGAATGAGAATTCTATACCCGATTCTCAACCACTCTTCAGCTCTGAGACCGCAGCTGGTAATCCGCCTCTATGTTGCGCTAGTCAGGCCAATACTGGAGTACGCAGCAATTGTCTGGGGGAACACTGCTGCCTCCGACCTACAGCAACTTCAAGTTGTACAAAACAGGGCCATAAGACAGAGATATCATCTACCGCGTGAGACGAGGACACATGTCCTGCACCAAATAAGTGGCCTACCCAAGCTTCGCGAGAGGTTTGAACAGCTGGCAAGACAATTTTACGCCAATAATAAAAAAATCTACTAATCCGCTGATAACCGCTTTAGGTGCGGATCCAATATATGACAACACTCTCAGGTGGCCAAAGAAACTACTGGACCTCTAATTATGCACTAAAATATAAGAACAATGACAAAAGCACCGGATACGACAAATCTATATAGAGACGAACCGTTTTGACAATGACAATCAATAACATAAACTGGAAGGAGATGCGCTATAGCGCAAAAACTTCCCCTCAATCTAGGACATAGGGTTTCCCAGTAAGGAATGTCTCTGCACTGCACTCACTGCAGTAATGATTGTAATAAAGAAACAACAATCTTGTTATAATACGTGAGGTATTTGAATTTTGCAATTATTAATTAATTTTTGTCCAAGGGTTATTGTATCTCCAATCAGTTATTTAACGCAGTGTGTGTACTGAAAACGCGTAATCGCACTAATAGTAATTCCAGTAACTACCGTGAAATCGTACAGTTAACACTTATATTCTGCCACACTGCAGTGAATAGCAGATTCGTTGAGCATCGTGTAGAGCAGGGATGGCCAAACCGCGGCCCGCAAGATTCATCACACTTTTACAAAATATATTTATTTTATAGTGGCCAAAGTAGTGAAAAACCAATGTATTAAAAAAATACATTATTTGTGCAAAAATTAACTGTCGAAATTATGAGAAAAAATTAACTTTGATTTTAAAATAATTATCTTGCGAATATATGACAGAAATTGCATGTTTCATTTATGAGTTTACAGTTATGAGTTCACAGAATAGTTAAATTATATTTACTCCAAAAAAATGTTTATAGTGGGTGTAAATCTAATATGGGGATATATACTGTAATTTTATATGCGGCTCGCGGAGTTGTGATGCATTTCCGAAGTGGCCCGCAAGATCATTTCGGATGGCCGTCCCTGGTGTGTGAATGCCTGCGTGATGTTGTATTCTGATAGGGCTTAATTAGAAGCGTAGGAGTCCTCAGGTCCGTGGCGTACTGAGAGCGGGCGGGCGGGGCCATTGTTGTGTCGGTGCACCACGCTGCGCGCATCACAGATACCATCGGCAGGAATAAATACCAGCCTGGAGAGCTAGGCGCTCGGCGAGGCCTTCAAATGGACTGCTAATAGATCCGATAGCGCAGCTGACAGCAGCCTCAGCGTATCTCGTTGTGCTGTTCAGTACCAGCGGCCGAGCGGGTCCGTGAGCGACGCAAAACACACGCTCCGATCATCCCAGAAACCAACGATAAGTTAAGCGAGCCCATTCAGCCTTTAAATAGGAATACAATTTAATTGCGATGGTGCGTCAATTATCCCTCACACCCATTTTGCCCCATTCTTGTACCCGCCTAATTTTTCCCTTAACGAATTTTTTATTTTAAATTCTTTCAGCGTTTTAGCTCAGTTATTCATCATTTCGTCCTATAAAAGAAAATTTTCCCACATCTTTATATCCGAAATCGAGTGCCAGCTTGTGGCCATGGTTACATTTTTTCCTTTCATGTACTACTATTAATTCTTAAACCAATATCTTCCCACTCCTCATCAGCTATATACGCTTTGTACAATACCACCATTCTCTCACCCTCCTCCTGTCTTCCAATAAATCCAAATGAAGCTCCTTTATCATATCAGTAACTGACTGTGTTCTGCCTCCTTTGCTCCCCGTTAAACTCCTGTACTTGACAGCCAAAATGTGGGTCCCACACACACCACTTTATTCTTAGTTGCGTAACAAAGACAGAAGCAATAATCCAATAGGTGCATATACATTTCTGTCGCAGGTCATCACACGCAACAAATTAATAACCCTAATTTTATCGTGCTCTCTAATCCGAAAGTTGTATTGATTCAATTCATATTTCGAATTTGTGTGCAAGGCAGAAGAGGCTACTTCAAACATGGGTGATAATTCTCTGCGTTTCACGAAAGGGTAAATAATTTCTTTTCTCTGTGTAGTAACTGCACAAAGTTTACTGCATGTAGCTTCTGTACATGTAGGTATTTGTGTGTATGAGTTTCGTTTGTTACCACTTCCATACTGTAGTTTTGTATGGTCGCAGTTAAGCCATACAATCGCAATAAACTTATCACCAAAAACATAATCACATGAGTTTAGTAACAAGAGCTTGCTTGTGTGAAAATAAACCTTACAAAGGAGAGTTACGTACAAATATAAAAGGAAAATCCTGGAAAAAGAAACTGACATCTGTCCCTTGATACACACGCTTTTTTGTTTCTACACAACAAGTAAAATTTCCAACGAGAATTTGAAAGGTATTTTGTCAGATCACTATTAGTTAGCGAGATACTCTAAAGATAATAAATTCGCATTCTTTAGTATGTCTCCAACTTTTTTTTTTTTTTTTTTTTTTTTTTTTATTTATTGGTTTTTGGTCATCAAACCATATCACCAGCCCACATACAAAACTTTTTCCTGTTACAGTTATTCTGACGTTTTCTCTTAAATTAATTTACATATATATAATATTTAACATGTTAATGATTTACACGAGGGATTTTACATGATACAGTTTTGAGGTTTAACATAATTCAAATTGACATTTTACAAGTTTATATGTACATATATACGTACCTACACATACATACATACACACACACACACATATATACATACACCCATGAACATACAATATATATTTATACACACACACATATATATATTGCGTCCATTTGCTTATATTGTTTTCTTCAGATGTTAATCTGCCCATCTCTCAGAAAGTCTATAAGTTTTATGTATATCTTCGCGTGTCTCGACGCTAGAAGAGTGGTTATCGATGTGGGCAGAGGCACCTGGAGTGATAACAAGCTGTTTAACAGTTTTTGGCTGTGGGTGTGGTATTTGCTGCATGCAAAAAATATGTGGTTTAAGTCTGCTTCTTCCTCCTCGTCCGCGTCGCATTGTGGTGAGTCAACCACGCCTATTCTATACAAGTGGCTGGGGTAAGTACCGTGTCCTAGTCTCATTCGTATTATAGATGTTATATATTGTCTTTTTGCTCTGAAGTCTTGAAACCAAGCCTTTTTTGGGATTGTTGGTTGTATGGTAGCATAGTGTTTACCTTTGTGATACGATGTTGATGTCCAGAATTCTTGGAGGTCTTGTTTCAACTTCTGTTTCACTCTGGGGAGGAAGTCTATGTAAGGTAGGGGCAAGAATAGAGGCGTGCCTTCTGTAGCTCCGCTTTTAGCGAGGGCGTCTACCATTCATTGTATATGAGACCCGAGTGTCCTTTCACCCACATGAATCTTATATCTGGAACTTGGTTGATACTGCGCACTCGATGATGTCCATAATGTAGCTGTTGCTGCTGAGGTTCCACTGTGGGTTCTGGAGCCGCTGTAGTGTACTTCTGGAGTCAGTTAGGATCAGAATTTTCTCAAAATTTTGTTCCATCCCATAATTGATGGCTTCCTTAATGGCTAGTATTTCAGCAGTGTAGATTGAGGTCTCCGGTGGGAGTAAAAAGGATGCTCCGTAGTTGTTGTCTGGGCAGTAGTAAGCGCATCCTACACTGTGATCTGTTTTCGAACCATCCGTGTAGATGTGGGTGAATTCCCCCCAAATCGCCGATAAAAGGAGGGAGGCAGATTTCGGATTTAGTTGGGGTGGTAGAATATAGGTTTGCAGGGTTGGAACAGAGCATTCATAGGTTTCGAGAAGACTGGTAAGGCGGGTTCCTTCGTTATAAGCGGCTCTGTGAGTCTGAGGTTGAAGTAACTGTACACCAGGAGCGGGCATCGTGGAGGGCGTTTTTCTCCGAAGGTTCCCATGCTGTTAGTTAAGAGTTGGAGTTTCGGGAGTAAGGATGTTGTGTGAAGGAGAGCCTTTGGAGTAAGTATTTGTCCGCGAGGTATTGACGGCGGAGTTCGAGTGGAAGCTCGCTGGTTTCTATGAGTAACGCGTTCGTGGGGGAGCTTTTCATGGCTCCTATGCAGATGCGAAGAGCGCGATACTGTAGTTGATCTAGTTTCCTTATGTGCTGTTGCGGCGCATTGCCATACACGATGCTTCCATAGTCTATTCGTGATCTAATTAATGACCTGTAGAGTAGTAGGCAGGTCGCAGGATCTGCACCCCACCATGTGTGAGCTGCTGCGCGAAGTATATTTAAGGAGCTGCTCGTTCTGGCTATTATATCCTTTACATGTGCGATCCAGGAAAGTCTGCTATCCAAGATGAGTCCAAGGAATTTTACTGTTGATCGTACAGGAAAATCGTATTGTCCCAAGTGAATGTGTTCCAGCGAGAGTGGGCATCTTTTACGAGTGAACACAACTACTGATGACTTTTGTGGAGATAGGGATAGGCCTTGTTGCAAAAGCCATTTGGTGACTTTTGTTACTGCTTCTGAGATCCTCCGGAGTATCATCCAAAAACACATGGAGTAGACATAGATGCAGATGTCGTCAGCATACTGAAGGATCTTGATATGTAACCCCAACAATGTCTCTAGATCACTGGTGTATATAGTATACAAAAGTGGGCTTAGTATGGAACCCTGCGGTATGCCTCGATTTATTGTGAAAGGTCCAAATAGAGCGTTGTTCTTCTTACGAATATAGATGGTGCGTTGATGCAGGGAGAGTATATACCTTGCAATAGATGTTTCGGGAGGCCCACCTTTTGTAATTTCCTCATGAGGATCGGTAGATGTACGTTGTCATAAGCACTCGAGATATCAAGAAACAGTCCCAGTAAGTATCCGTGGTTATTTATTGCGCGTTCGATATCTGTCGTGAGTATGGCTAGGCTGTCCATGGTACTACGGGCTTTTCGGAAACCAAAGTGATGCTGGAAATTGTTTGTTGCGTTCCATCCACCATTCAATGCGATGTTTCCAGAGACGTTCTGCTACTTTATAGACGCATGAAAGCAACACGATTGGGCGGTATGAAGATGGATCCTTGGGGTCCTTTCCGGGCTTGAGAATTGGGACGATTACTTGAGTAGTCCATGTATCTGGGAGTTTGTTTGTTGACCACAGCTGTTGTATCAGCTGTAGCAGGTAAATTCTTGCTCTTGGGGACAGATGGCGCAACATGGCGTAGTGTATGTTATCATATCCTGGGGAGGTGTCGCTGCATGAGGCTAATACCCTGTCTAATTCGTGCAGTGAGAAGGGTCTTCGGAATATGTTATGATCAATGTCTTTTTCTTCTGGGTTGATCATACTCTCGAAAGGAGGTAAGGTAACCGATGGAGGGGTAAGTACTGTGGCAAGGTCTTCGACATCGCAGGTGATTGTAGAGGTAGGTGATGGTTTCTTCTTCATTTTTCTGATCATGGACCATATTTCCTTTGTTGGCGTGTCCTTAGATATTTTCGAGCAGTAGGATTTCCAGCTGTTCCGTTTCTGCTGTTTGAGGAAACGTTTAACTTCCGCGTCTTTTTTCTTATATTCCGTGTATGTCTCCCATGTGGATTGTTGTTTATATTTTTTAAATACTAAACGTCTCCTGGCAATCATTTTTGAAGCTTCTGGGGACCACCATGGAGAAGGTTGTAGCTGGTTTCCTCACATACGAGCGATTTTGGGGGATCGATATGTTTGCCGCTTGATTGATTAAGGACATGAAAGAGTTGTAATTTTCCTCCGGTGAGGCATTTTGTACACAAGTGTGGAGCAATGAGTCTACAATTTTGGAATATCAAACACCAGTCTGCTTTATGTATGTCCCATTTGTTTTTCGGGAAGCTTACAGTCTGTTTTATTGGGGTTAGATAGGAAATTGTAATGGCCAAATGATCCGATCCCAGCGAGTACGGTACGATACTCCATTGGAAGTCACTTGAGATGGATGGTGGAGATTAAGGTTAGGTCCACTGCTGAAGGTCGGTGTCCTGGTCTTGGGATAAGAGTGGGTGAACCGTCATTGAGGATTATCAGGTCGTGGTCGTCCAATAATTCTTTAACTGCTTGGCCCGGTAGGTCTTCATATACGCATCCCCAAGATGTGCTGTGTGCGTTGAAGTCACCGCAGAGGATATAGGGATGCTCTAGTTGTCTGAGTAGGTGGTGCCATTCCTGTAGATCTACCTGCGTGCGTGGGGGACGGTAAATAGAAATAACAGTGAGATTGTAAACTGGCAATACGATCTGGGCAGCGACGGCTTGGAACTGATGGATATTGGTTAAGTCTAGATCGATCTTACGGAAATCTAGAGTAGTTTTAATCAGTAGTGCCACGCCGCCGTGGCCGTCTATGCGATCTTTTTGAAGAGTTGAATATCCCGAAACTTAGTTGCTTGGCGAAACCAGGTTTCGCTGATTGCAGCTACTGATATTTTTTGAGAGACTAACTCTTGTTGAAGGGTTTCTTTATTTGATATCGCTGATCTGGCGTTCCACTGTAGTATCTTAAATTCCTCCATTTGTTGCGAATAAGTTTGATAGAAGCTGACGGATGACACCAGTTGGAAGTGATCGGTCGGGTGCGGAGAGAGCTTCGGATATGAAATATGTAATTAACTGCAGGAGTTGTTCAACTAATCCTTCATGTCTTGCTTGGTTAGTTGTATTATGATATAGAGGGGGATATGGATTTTGGATCATCGGACTGATAGGTAGTTGTGCTGGGATATACGGCTTTTGTTGCCAAGGGGGGGTGGCATAGATGTGATGTGGATTGGTGGAAGGGGTAACAGAAGTTCTGTCAACTCTAGGTTGTATGGGTTTGCCGAGAGGTGGTGAGATTGGGTTGAGATTTGGGGTGAATGCTGCTGCGTTTTCTTGTCGCGGCCTATGGCTTTGTAGCCTCATTTCTTGCGCTGCGTTTTCTTGTTGTGGTATAGGCTGATGTGGCTGCCTCGGGGTGATAGGTAGAAATTCCTCTTCGTTCTTCTGAGAGGGTGTTGCTGTAGCCATATGTGCATAGCTGTGGAGTCTTGGAGGAGAGATTGTTTGGAGTCCTGGATCGTTATGAGCTGCGTTATATTTTAACTGTTTTTGTTGTTGATATGCCGGGCATGTTATATCTGTGGCGTAATGGGGGTCATGACAGTTCACGCATCTGATGGTAGTAATGTCGGAGCAGCCTTCCATGGGGTGGGGTCCTCCGCACTTATTACATCTAACAGCGCTCCGGCATTGCTGTATCTTATGTCCAAAGCGTAAGCATTTTTTGCACATGATCACTGGTGAGATGTAGGGTTCTACAGGACAACGCATGCCGAGGATGTAAACATAGCTTGGTAGACACTGAGAGCGGAATGATAACAAACACACCGGTATGGCTACGCGTACTTCGCTTTCCTGGTGCGAGCGTTTCCTCGTGAAGCGTTTAACTGATATCACGGGATAGGCTGACTGGATTTCCTCCTTAATTTCATTTTCGCTCAATGATGTGTCGACATTTCTGATGATTCCAAGTTTATGCACAAGAAAGTTAGGAATATAGGCTTCCAAATTTTTGGAAGTCATTATGGGTAGTTGAACCAGTAGGTTCGCTGCAGCCGCTGATTTCATTTCGATTCTTATTCTATTTTTCCCTAATGAATTGATGTTTATTACATCCTGCTTGATTTGAGGGTTATATTGGAAAAGCAACTTCCCGACTGCCATTGGATGGAGCATGCCGACATTTTTCTCCATGCTCTCGACGAAGACGTAAAAAGGTCCTATGTCTGTATCATTATACCGATTGTTTTTGCTTGGATGATTTTTAGTTAGGGTTGCTGGAGGTATGTTCACTGGAGGAGAGGACTGACTATTTTCACCTTGGTAAAGGGGATTGGAAATGCTTTCCTCTATCACTACGTTATTAGTCACTGCTGTACGTAATCTTTTACTTGGTTGCCCGCCGTTATCTAAGATATTTGCTCTGCTTCGTCTACTGGGGGAGTAGCCATGGCTGGAGGTGTACCTGTTGTCCTGTGTTGCAGGTGAGGGCTGAGCTGGGTGGCAGTGCTGTTTTCTTCCCCAGTTGAGAAGTCCATCTGGTCGTTCTCGTCTGGTGGAAGCCCTTGCTGGTACGGCATCTGTGTTGAGTTTGGTATTAGGGCTGCACACATCTGGTTGTCATCCCCGTTGTGGCAAGCCTCCAGAGCTTGGCGAATGGATTGGCCCGTGTCCCGGACCGTCTCCATTGGGGATTGCCTCCCTACCCTGTTTTTCCCGGCACAAGACACTGATTCTTTTGTTGGCGTTAGAACGTTACTTTAATATTATGTCACACGCAGATAAAGTCTGCTATTCACAGGTAAACACGATGACTGCACTGCACGTACGAGGAAGTTAACTCCGCGAGCGCTCGCGCTAGACTGTGTGTCTCCAACTTGTCGTTCTCCTCCTACCATCAGGTGTCGAACAAAATTCTATGACTTTTGGGGTATAGGTTCCCACACTGAGGAGTGGGAAGACGAGATAGCCTTGCCGCTCGCTTGGTCGACACCCTAGAGCTACACCGTAGGAAGTACTAATCTCCACCACCGCCTCTTAAGCCTGGCACACACACTCATGTTTGTCTGTCATTTTACTTGTACAGCCTCGAGTTTTAATGCAAAACGGAGAGTGTATGGGAACAAGTCTATCGATTTAATCAAGGCGTTCCGTCAATCGTTTGCCTTGAATGTATTCAGAAGTGCTCTTGATATTCCGTGCGTGTTCCTGTTTGTCGTCCAGCAAAAAGGCGTATGTGTACGTATTTCCGTCTTGCGATCGTCTTGAATGAGGGGTATTAGACTAATGTCACGTAAATTTCTCACTGAATTTATTGATTTATACAGACAAAATGAGTGTCTCTGGAAAATCAAATGTAAGGATTATTTAAACAACATAAAAAAGTAGTTGAAAGAATTTGATCAACAGGCAACTAAAGAAACGGTTATAAAAATGAATTAATTAATAAATTGTTTTCGCAAGACAGAAAAAATATAACGAATCACGTTAATTTGGGTCTGGTACGGAAGACATGGAAGCGCCATATTTTAAGTATTTTGATATGCTGCTGTTTCTTATCAATAATTTGAATATCGTTACATCTTCCTTTTGATAAAAAAAAAATGCAGTGTAGCATCAATACGTTCACGGTGTGTTATTGCTTATTGCGTTTCTAATTCTAGTGTCTTGCCCTTTAACACGTGGAGTCACCACTGCCAGCAACTTGAGGTATTTTTCTTCGTTTATGCGAAAATAACTAAACCAATCTATAGGTTCTAGCTTCAATTCATTTAGTAAATTCATGCTATTAATTTTTGTTCTCTTAAATAATTAATGTTTTGACCACTTCTCTCTAATTCTGTCCCTTTTTTTTTTCTTTTTTATTATCAGAGCAATAGCTGGAGCAACAGTTAATTTCTGTATGTCAGCCTTATTTACATTTCGCCACTGACAGTAAAATGAAGTAGTAAACGGAGTGTCTGTGGACTCAGATGAGTTACGTCAAATGTTCCGTCTCGCGTTACAACTTGAGACAGTACAAGCAAAACCATCGACAAACACGAGTGTGTGCCAGGCTTTATCACATACTTATTGAGTTTCCTCTGACGTGTCATTGTTATTACTGGGAAGTGACATTTACCTTTGTAATAATGAAACCTTGGCTGGGGGGGGGGGGAAGAACTTGCTTTTCATAGAAGGGGTGGGGGGAACTATTCTTTTGACGAATGGGAGGCGTAGTAAAAAATAAAACTAAAATGAATTTAAAAACTGGGAACCTCTTGTGACCGGGGTTGAACTTGCACTGTTGCAGTGATAACCACAGAGGGCAAAATCTTGCTGGTTGTCAGTGCTTATCTGCTGATATACGCCTGGCATGTGCTCCTATGGGTTAGAAGTTTTCCTCTGTTCTCATCTGCACCTACTGCTCTTGTTGCTTGATATAATATGATTTATGAGAACAAGTAGTATGTGCATGTCGGTGATATTTTTCTGGGACATGTAGCGTGATAGCGTGCTGTGACGACACTGGAGTACAAGTGGAGTGATGAGCGTCTCTATCCGACCGCTATAGTCCAGTTCGATTCCTGAACTACTGCAGCCAGAGGAAACTTCCAGCTTCGAGGAAGATCCTCAGCTTCATCACGATTCCCATCTTGGCTGTTGAGTTGACGCCTACCAAGGAGAGGTCACGACCTTCGGCCAATCGGTTAAATAAACTTCGCCATAGCGGTTGAGAACCACAAAAAAACAGTTCCTGTAAGGATATTTACATCAACACTCCATAGTTCCAAAAAAATCGATCTCAAAGGTAACTGAGCCGTGTCGCTTTTGGATCAGGGAGAATCGAAATATAGTTAAAAGATCAGTAATTTTCTTGAATGTTGTGGGGTCCTCAAGCTAAAAGTTTTTGAGAAATAGCAGAAAACATAGCCCAACCAGTTGGTGACAGAAGAAATTTTCATCATCAGGACTTGGATGGCAGGAGAGAAGAGGTGTTCATATCAACAGATCATCCGCCGAAGTCCTGGGTTAAATGCCTTACCTCTCTGCATGCCTTTTTTTAAATGCTTAACGTCTCTTAACAGTGAGGTCTTTAGAGACGGGAAAGGATGGGAGGCAAGAAATGGGAAGGAATTCGGCCATGGCCTTTTGAAGGAAGCATCCCGGCATTTGCGTGGAGTGATTTGGTAAACCATGGAAAACCCATATCTGGATGCCCGGACGGGAATTCGAACCGCCGTCCTCCCGAATGCGAGGCCAGAACGCTAACCGTTACACCACCACTCTAGGTCTCCGCATGCCATATAGAGTGAGAGTACCGCAGTTGCTGGGATATTATACGTTGGGGTGCCCCTGGAGTCTTTCGGAAGAGCCGGCCTCCGTGGGCCGGCTCCAGACTTCACCCACTTCCTTCTTCATCTCTCATGTCGAACAACACTTTACACTGAACACATACAATCACTGTCGTCCACACTTATAATTAGTAAATAAACATATGAACGCAAACTGCGAAAGCAACGAGAAACCACCTTACTTCATCTTCCCAAGAGAGTTCCCATGGAGGATTACAGTGTTTACAGTGCAACTAGTAAATCGTCTCTTATGCTTACTTTATACTCTTCGTTTTTCAACGATACCGGCGACTGAGGGGCTGATCCATCGGTCGGGCAATGTTCCAGCACCTGATGATCCAAAACGAATGGAAATCGGACACAGGTTTATATGAACTTTTTTTACTCAATATTGATCATACTAGCACCTCCTTCGATATTTACCAATCCTCCTGAATGATCCTGTATAATAACAACGCTCAGTCTCTTGGAACGTGATCCGTGGAGAAATATATTTCATTAACAAACAAACAAAAAATTGTGTGGACGTACTCAAATTTGTAACATTCGGATCGCCAGATCCGACCCGCTGCGACTGGACTACAGACCACGTTTCAAGCGGCTGAAGTTTATTCGAATATATGTCGCTCGCGGGCTCTGTATAAATTTATGAAAACTACTCATGTTTTGATTATATTTCGATCTCCCCGTAGTCCGAAAGTGATGACCTTTTATTTTGATTTCTCGAAACTACGGAGTGTTGTCCTAAATCTCTTAATATGGCTCGGTTTTGGCTGAAACTCGGCCAGATGTCGCACCTTCGAACCTCTCATTGCAAGCTAGGCGTCCCTTCTTAATTGGAATATCAATTCTCTTTATTTTTCTGCATACACCAAATAAGTTACATAAAGTGTTGCTCAAAAGTTAGTAGTAATTATGTAAAAGGAATGACCGATATTAGTTTTAAAATATTTTTTTCGCCATTCAGTTACACTTCAATGCTTTAACATTAATAAGACTAGGCAACAATGATTTTGGTGTTTAGAAAGTAAACGCCACTTCTATACGAAATTGGCCCTCTGATTCCAAATATGACATTCATTTTGACATATCACTTCTAGATTTTGAGCTATGTAACATCCCTACATTATGTAATAGATGTTAGTCAAAGAGAATGATCTCGTAAGTATGTGCACATGACGGACAGTCCATATGTTTTTTTTTTTGTTTTTTTTTTATTATTATTATCATTGTAATAACATGAATAAATGGCAGGGATGGTGTACGATTGAAGTCGTGTTTTATTTCGCTGGTAGTCTGGAATTCGTTTTTTTAGTGATTTACCGCGATTAAACCGTCACTATGCGAAGCTACGAACCTCACTCACTCATAGTCCATACATTTTTAAGGTTATTATTGTGGTATGACAGAGTCACCTACAATGAATATAATTAAATAATTAATTTATATTCAGATTTTTTTGTAATATTCAGATTTCGTTATGATATTCAATTATGTAGATCGAAAATATGGTAGATAATAGAGATATTGCATAGGTAATAATTGTATATTCAACCCAGGCAGCCAAAGTCATTATTAATATAATTTAATTTGTGTAAAACTTAGTGCTCAGTAACATTTGGTTTGGGAAAGCTGAAAGCTGCCATTTTTAACGGTCTGGGGCCAGACAAAGTCGTTGAGACTTCGCGACAGTGCGACGCCTACCCCTGAACAATGCAGGCACGCGCTGGAAAACCCGTTAGGGACAGTGAACTTGCTCCCTCCTATGACGCTGGCTCGAGGCTACGGAAAGTGCGCCAACGGCGATAGCGTATGGGGGGGCGCGATAAAAACACGTGACGACGGACTTGTTTCAATGCACCAATCGTGAATGTCATAAGGGTCCACAGTACTAATTCTAGGGAGTTTGTTACATGTGGAGAGACGACTTTCCGAGGAAGAAGGAAGAGGCCATCTTAAGCGACACTTGCAGTCAGGACCAGCAACCGAGCAGACGTGTTGCAGCCAACACGCTCACATCCGGCCATGAGTGACTGGGTCCGGTCACATTGACTTGTACTTTCTTGCTCAGGCGAGCGGGAAATTATATGGCAAGCCTGCCATAGCCTGAGGGTTATTGTGGAACGTGGCGAAACCACCATCCTGGTTTCGCAGCTGTTGTGGCATTATCTGTGTCACATTTCTTCACGTCGACGCATGGTAAAGTACCGAAGCATACGGTCACACTCCGGTGGGCTTTTGATGAGACTTGCGAATCCGTAAGCGGCCCTGAGATAGACTCTACTACCGTCCTAAATCACTGAGCTAGCTGATTTCATGATTAATTTCAATTTTAGCACCTTGCAGGTTTGTGTTAAATGCAAGACAGTGCTTCTCATTTTAAACTGGCGCCCTGGGTTTTCCCTTTCATTGTGAACGTTAACATCAATCTGATGGCCTGTGTTGCCGTTTTTATAATATGTTCATTTGTTCTTTGTTGAAATATTTAATTCAGTTTTATGTTTTCTTTTACCTATGAATGTAACTGTCAGGTATAGCTTGTTGCCTTTGAAATATGATTAACGGAAAGTTAAATGTTACCTGGCATTGTATCATCCTTAAGACCCAATAAATCAAATTTTATTTCTGGTGTAAAGTACATGGTTCTAGTTCACCTTGTAGCAACCATTAAATTAAAACCATTTTTAATATTTAGACTTCATGTTAAAATATAAGGTGAGAAGGTAAGGTTGGTCCAGGTGGAGATCTTCGGCATTCACCACTCCACTCCACCCTCCTCCAGCAAGAGCTCTAATACATTATGTATGTACGTAAAATCTACTGCGTTGATTTTTAACCTTATTTTAATTGGTTACAACCCCTTCAGACTCCAACATTGCAATTGATGATTTTTCTCTTAAAACATCAAACGCGTTATACCAAATACCTATACTTCCTTTGCATGTGGGATAGTAGGGGGAGAATTGAGAAAGTCTGACGCCTGGAATAAATTTGGCTTTTGTAGAGCTGCTAAAATACGTATTATAAGATACTTTAGCCGAGCGACAAAAAATCGACTTCCCACCTTTAATCATCGGATTTATAAAACAGTTTGTCAATGTTTTGGGCAAACATATGGAGTGATTCAAGTATATCTTCAGTGTATTTCCAGAAAACACATCAGAAATTTTTGTATGTATGTATGTTCGTTTGAGCCAACAGGGATAGCATTAAACCGTTATATGGCTTTCATTTGCTGAAGATGTGTACACATCAGTGTAACAACTAGGGTTGTGAATCCTAAAGTTGACCTTCAGTTTAACGTCGAATCCGAACCATGGAAGAGTTCTGGCGTATTTCACATTACACAGTAAGCTGTGCCAGAGGTGTAGGTCGAGTTAAGGGCTTATGAAAATCAATTTAAAAAAATATATTTATGAAAAAAAGAATATAACCAAGAGATGTGATTTCATTAAGTGACTAACATTCTATTTTCTAGTGTTACAAAGTAGGATGCCAGTTACTCATCGTAAATATTGAACGCAACGGCTCATAGTTCTATACCTATCTCTCCCGGAGCGACGGTAGTGGTAGTTTGACTTAATACATTGAGTTTTAGGAATGAACTTTGTCTGGATGGATCTGAAAGAACCGTATCGATGGAAATCCAAACCAACAACAGTCACTGCATCACTTAGAAAGGGTCGTCTGTAAATGTTAAGTCTATCGACAAAGAGTCCTGGACAACACGATAAGCGACAGCCAGGCGGGCTCGCAGGCGGACGCCGAATTTATCTGCGGGTCCCCTGGGCTGCGGGTCGGTCGAGATAAGGGCGCCCCACGCCGCCTGCACTTTGTAAACGAATCCAATACAATTTGTCGGCCGCGTGACGCCAGCATGGCGAGTGGCACGTGCAGTGCAGGGCTGCCAACCGGGTAGTCGAGCGCAGGAAACTGCATTCTGTTTGTCCAAGGCATAATTTGTTATTATTAGATCGAACTCAGGACGGTTCAAGCTCTCCGTAATGAGAATTATATTGTGCTGATCAGAATCAGGCACATATCAATTAAGTGACACACACTAATAATTTCTGACATCATTATATGCAAGTGGAGGGACATTTAAGCGTCGGATTATTAAAATAAGTTATTCAACACAAGGGCGGTAGACCTGAAGGTGTTTTTTTTCGTTTTTAAGAGATTTTCCTCAATACAGAGGTCTTATAGCAACAAAAAAACTCCACTTTATCTTCTCAAAATATTTGTCCACATACTTCGGTCTTCTGCACCAAATCTTCTCATTGCTGCCTGTACATTTTGTAGCCAGGTTCACATGGATCGTCCTTTTTTTTTTTCTCCTTCTTTCAACTTTCCTGATTACAAAATAACAACAGTTTGATTGTACTTCGTAATGACAAATTATCTTAGTAGATAAAATGTGTTAACCAGTAAGAAAGAAACACGCAACTCACATATGATCGGTGACAGCTTCGTTAGTTTCCTTCAATTTTAATTTTTTTTTCTCAGCATACCCCTTATTCCCGTCTACCTTGCATCTTCTGTCAACGCGTGGTCGCGGCCACTACAAGTCCGCTAAGGGGGCTTCGATAAAGTACGTGAGGTGATTTTCCGGATTTTCGCCCCACCCCCCCCCTCTCTGGTGAGACTTCGTGAGATCTGGTTCGACCCCCCCCCCCCCCTCTCTCCCTCTGGTGAGATCTGGTCTGTGAGACCACTTCCCCAGAAATCGCCCTAACAACTTTTTGAGACCTTTTTTTTAGGTCATACCTTAAAAACCCGATTACACCCCCAATTTTCAACGAAAAATAGCCCCCTAAAATCGACTTAGGTATTTTTTTTAGCTCTACAGTCCAACAAAATTTTCGAAAATCTTACGTGAGATTTCCATTTACCCCCCCCCCTTCCCCCTTGGTGAGATTTCGCCGGACCCCCCTCCCCTATTTCACCTCACGTAATTTATGGACGCCCCCTAAGCGAACAGAGCTCCATTCATAGAGAAATCAGCGAATCTACTGGTTATGATGGGCAATGACCCCTTTCAAAAATAAATAAGACCCAGTCGTCACAAACTGCAAATAACACCAGCAATGAATTTGTTTTACTGTAAAAGGCACTCACATCACATCAATTGGCTGTGTTTGAGACACTATAAAATGGAATACATCCATATTGAATGAATAGTAAAGAATTCTTGTGAACATAAAATAAATTAAGAAAATGATGGAAGGCCGTTGATTCCCTTTCCGTGCATTTCGTCACGTATCAAAGAGTACTTTATTTATTTATTTTTTATTTCTTGGCTCAGTGAAGCTGGAATTTAGGATCTCAAAACAGAAATAAAATTTTGAAAATAGTGACAAACTATATGCCAAAACTTTACAACTTTCAGAGACACTTGTAGCTTTCTGTCTTGACAGTTACATTAGTAATGATTACTAACAATTATTACTTCTTCCTGATTGAACATAGAAATTCACTTTTTTTACGTGTACGTTGTCGAATGCGGTCATGAAAAAGAAAATATTTGCACTAGGGAAGGGTGTACAAAAGACAGGGGTGATATCACTGAGTTAAAGAACCTTATTTCCACCTACCAGCTTCGGGCATGCACGAATGCGTAAAATCGAGAGGTAAAATCTCTCTCCACTAAAGAGGTAGATTGAGATTTAGAAGAATCCAATGACAAGATTAGAGTGGTCAAGTTAGAAAAAAAAAAGATATTCAGAGTCAGTATAGAAATAAAAAATGAGGATGGATATAGGTTGACAAATTCTCCGAAAAATATAAATTAGTTGTACAAGACATATTATTTCTATACAGAAATTATATGTATTTGGAAAAACACAGGTGACACTGTAAAACACCAAGTTGCCTGTCTTATAATGAAAACTACGAATTTTTAAACTCAATTTTTTGACTGTATGTTTTACTGGCACGCGCAAATCATAGGATTTTTTTTTTTTTTTAAATAATTCATTATGTAATCTGATTTTAGCACAGAGAGGAAGAGAAGGAATATAAATGAATTGAATGGACCTTATGTCAGAAGAAAATTTAACAGATGATAATGACTAATTGATATGAGGTAATTTTTCAGAGTAAGGCAAATATCGATATCTTGGTTATTAAATTGAGATACCGACACAGACTGGTGCCGGAGTGGAAGGAGAAGAGGAGAATCGTTGGCAAGTTTGTTGCGAGAGCTTGGCAAATTTTGACCGAGACACATTTTAAAATGCATCATTTTGATAATAGGTGTGAGAACAGAAACTAATAGTTTTTGTAATAATCTCTGTACAGTTTGAAAAATACCAAAGTATTTCTTTGTGTGCAGCAAATGTGGATCTGACAGTTAAACTGTAAAAGGTAGTGGATGAAGTTGCTGCAAGAGTAAGGCTATATATATAAAATGCTACTTTGGCCACAGTAACATCGTGTCCGTAATGCGCCAGAGATATTACTGCAAATTGAGTTTATGGACATTATTTAATAAAAATTCTATTTAGTTAAGCAAATGAATTGTCAGAATATTGATAAAAATATGTACTGCCTTTTTGTTTATTTACATTCGGTCAATTTAGACTTTTGTTTTTTTTACTCTCTGTTCAGAGATATCGCTGTTTCTGTGAATTGAGAAATATGCACCACATTGATACATTCTTAAGGTTATGAGAGTTATTTAATAAGAACTGTATTTACTTAAGCGACTGCAGGAAAATGAACTGCCAGAACAGTACCTCCAAACCATTTTATTTGACGGGCTTACGATGTGTTTATATTTGATGAAGATGTTTCCGCTATACTCAGTGTCACTTATAGAAAACACAAAGAAATTAATTGACAGAACTCTGCGTTCAACCCGTCAATTTTGACGGACTTAGAAGCTAGTTCATTATTAGAATAAGAAAGGGAATTGATCAAAAAGAAAAGTAAGAGAAGTAATAAAGAAATGATTATTCGCTTATGCAATCAATACCCGTCAGTATGGTTCAGTGCACTGAGGAGCTACACACTGGATAGGACAGGCACAACAGGACCGGGCTCGAGACCAGGACCCCGCGTACTGGCCTTCCTGGTGGCGGTTTTCAAGGCAAATGCCCGCTTCATAAGGGAGCATCCATAAATTACGTGAGGTGTTTTTCCGGATTTCCGGACCACTCCCCTCCCCTCTAGTGAGACTTTGTGAGATCTGGCCCTCCCCCCTGTTGTGAGATCTGGTCCATGGGATCCCTCCTCCAATCAAATCGCCCTCGCAACTTTTTTTTTGGTTAGGTCTAACCCTTCCAAAAGCCGGTTACACCCCCACTTTCGCGTCATTTGTAGACTATTTTTTTAGCTCTACAGTCCAACAATATTTCCAAAATCTTACGTGAGATTTCCGTAACCCCCTCCCACTGGGTGAGATTTGGTGAGATTCTGCCCCCCCCCCCCTTATTTCACCTCACGTACTTTATGGACGCCCCCTAACCTACAAATTTCAGAATAACAATAAACACACTTCGGCGGTCTCGGTAGCGTAGTGGCTAGAGTGCTGCGTGCTGAAGATCGCCGGTTCGAGCCCGGCAGCGGGCATGGGCGTTTAAGTGTTGTGTCTGTGAATGTTTTGTCCGTCCTGTGGAGTGTCTAATTAGCCGGAAAAAATTCATTCATCGAGCTGGCTGTATGGCCTAAGATGCTGCAAGCCACTAAAAAAAAAATTATTACACACAGAACATAGTTACACGTTTGACGGAGAGTTGGAAACAATTTCCCTTAAGGCCTATTTACCTAGCTACGCGTATTTTGCGCCGAGTACGACGTGCTACGCCGCCTCCCCGTTCTCGCTATACTTAATGGGACTGCTTTCCTAGAGAGCGCAACACGTTACACGTTGACACTATAAGCTCAGCGCGTTTGACGGACTGCCTGGAGAGGAGGCCAAAGCCTAGCGCGCTGCTTGTTATGCCTCGTGTTTCGTTCGAAGTTCAAACTTGTGATTGCAAAATGTCAAAAAGCATGGAAAAAATATGCGGGAAAGCTAGGAATGTTCTGAAAACAGGAGCAGAGTTTTTATTTAAACAGATTTATTTAAATTTATTTTGTGTATTAATTTCATCATTCATTGTTGCTTCAACATTTTACTACCTAACAAAATGCATTTCATAATTAATTCACACTTAGAACTGTGATGGTAGTAGTAATTCCTCAATCTGAATCGTCATGGATGGTTCTGAAGTACTCGGTGAATCGTCTTCTATCTTGAAATCCTTCAGATTTGGCAAAGCACATGTCGCTGCTAGAGGAATCAGGTATGAGTTAGAAAATAGGGATGAGAGACGTTCTGCAAATCATGCATATGATAGCGTATAATATGTTTAGAGCAAGCATGGCGATCATTTTTTTTTCTTTTTTATCCATTTTGACAGACTGAGATCTTATCTATACGTCAACCGAATAGATCAGTGTTTCTCAAAGTGGGATACGCGAACCCCTAGGAGTTCGCCAGTTGTTCGTAGGTGGTTCCCGACAAGATTTCCGTTATGGCGGACTGGCTATCTCATTCATATTACAAGCACAGTTGGATGAATATTGCTCATTGTTGCTAGCAGTGGAGCTTGTAGCAGAATGACCAAATATGGGTCATTCCGTACATTTTTATATATATTATTTTGCATATTTTTATATATAAAAAGAATAAGAAAGGAATTATCGGAGAGGATTGTCAGTGTTTGTGGCACCTGAGCTAGACGCGCCAGAGGGTCGCGACAGGCCGGCGGCGGCCAGGGACAATGGACACCGGCTACCCTTCTCACGCAGTTGGTCAAGCGTATAATCCTTTGGCTCCAGGGAAACGGTACACTGAGGTGAATAAACTATCCAAGCCCCAGGTCTTCGAAAGGGGAGTTTTGGAGGTCACAGGTGACGAAAAGTCCGAGGCTATCCCGAGTTCACACGAGTCGAGGAAGACAAGGTTCGCCTATCGTGACAGCGGAAGGGAGGAGCTTAAAAATGGCAGAACCAATCGAGACAGACTCTCCTTTGCATTTTGTAATGATGGTGTATTTTTTCTATGTAAACCACGAGTGACGAGAGGAGGCTTTTTCCGGCGGACACTGAAGGGGACTTGGCTCCGAGCCTTCAGACTAGAAGGAGCGGATCTTCCGAAGCTGGAGATCGCTCGGTCTTGGCTTCGCACCTGAGGGTCAATAAGCGTGTTGTACAGTGAGGTCACTGTGCACGCATCCATTACGCTTGCACGGACGTGGTGCATTATCCGCTATAGCCAAGGGGCTATAGTAATTCCGCCGTCGCGGGAAATACATGGCCGTCACGGTAATAATTCTACAAGTGCAGTGTGGTACTTTTATTCGGTCATTGAGTACAGCCCTCTAACTACCACTGAATGATTAGGAGTTCTCGCACCCCTAAATATTGAGCTAGCTGGGGCAGACTTTCTTAAAGCCACACTTGGTGGATAATTTAAATTATCCTGGCGCCCGGCATTTGAGATCGAATACAGTTAATGTCAATACTGTGTTTGATTTATGATTCCAAATCATTGTGAAGGGAACTTTCATTTAAACAAATCAAGTGTGTAGCTTTCTTGCTTGCCAATTAACATTGGGAGTTTGTTTAAAGATTAATTTAAAGCTGGTTGTGTTTTAATGCTTTGTTTATTTGTTAAGATGTGTTGGCAATTGTAAGAAGAGGCTTTGCATAGTTCTTTTTTATCATATTTCAATGTGTCAATGTTAACGATAAATAAGCCTCGCCTGTACGCCATTATGAGTGCCCAATAAATTAGCAGCCGAGGGTTTCTTTTATATATAAAAAGAAGTAAAAGGTTTTCACCCTTACCTCCCCAGGCATAACCGCCACAAGCTAAACAAGAAAACAAAACAAAAATTCTCGAAGGGGGTTCGCAGCACGTAGAATATTTTGTTAGGGGTACGTGGAGCATAAAAGTTTGAGAAACACTGGAACATGTCAACGTGTTGCCCTAGGAAAACAATTTTACTCCGCGCAATACATTTCGCGCTCCTGCCGACATGATTGGAGCGAAACAGGCTCATGCTGCGCAAAATACGCGTCGCTAGGAAAACCATCCTTTATACACACATTATATCAGCAGGGACATGCGTCCTTTACGGCATTTTAAGTAATACCATTGCTCCAAATTTTACCTTGCTAATGATGAATAGAACTCATAAAAGTCAGCCGAACCAAAAATACTGGGAAAAGGCGGAGAAGAGGAGAAAGGATATTATTTAAAAGGATGTATTCTGTCGTAACTTTTGTTTTAGTTGTCGAGGAGAAGTGCTGTGAAAGTAAAGAGGGAAAATAGATTATTAACTCTAAAAAGAATTAGGGGGCATCCATAAATTACGTGAGGTGTTTTTCCGGATTTCCACCCCCCCCCCTTTTCTGGTTAGATCTGGTCCGAGAGACCCACCCCCCTAGAAATCGCCGTCGCAACTTTTTGAGGCCTTTTTTTTAGGTCTCACCCTTCCAAAGCCGGTTCCACCCACACAAAAAAAAAAACCTAAAATTGGCTTTCACGTGTTCTGTAGACTTTTTATTTTTTTAGCTCTACAGTCCAACAAAAATTTGCAAAACCTCACGTCAGATTTCCGATGACCTTACCCCCCCTCCCCCCTTCCCCGTTGGTGAGATTTGGTGAGACTTCGCCGGACACAAACACCCCCCTCCCCCTATTTCACCTCACGTAATTTATGGATTCACCCTTATTAGTGCAACTATTGGAATCCCGCAAGTTTTAATTAATTTTAATAATATAAAAAGAAAACGCTGTAAACGGGAGAGTAGCTTTGGCAGTAAGGTTTGACTAGTGCGATGAGTTAGTGTCGTACTGCGCGCTTTGTGACAGGGTCAGCTGCTATTTTTTGCGCGAGTGGCGTCCCTGAACGCGCTGTGGCGATTCATCTCGCATGACTGACGGCGCAGGTATTACCCGCTCGCAGCGACACCGCTGAAAATAATTTGTTACCGTGACAGTGTGGGGCGTGCGTGCAATATGAACACTGCACGCGCCCCGCATACAGCGCACGCGTCCCCCGGCAATAATCAGACGTCACTCCCGCCCGGCGAAGCACAAAAAGCGCGTCCGTCTCCGACAATCACATGTCAGCGCGCGCGCGGGAGCACGCCGGATTTAATACCTGCAAACAATTTGCGATATAATCACCTGTTAGATAGTGAGTTACGTCAAAAAGACAACAGTATTTACGACGAGTCTTTGCAATAATTCCACTGACAGTCGCAGCTGCGCGTTGCATGTTTCATGCCGTCCATCTGCTCGTTGTATATTTAATAACCATTGTAATTACGCTGAATTAACGTCACGCAATTCAGATACTCAAATATTAATACTTAATTTCTATTACTTTGATCTCTGATGACGTGGTAATGATTTTCGATCGTCGATTGAAATAAAGATAACAGTTCATTAAATGAAAGCTTTTGTCTTAAGATGCTGACACAAACGAATATTCAAGAGCTATTAGCAGCTTCTTTCTTTATTATAAAAGTAGTAATAATTTACGCTTATACAGTTTCCTTTATTTAAAACTGCTTTCCTTCCGCATATCATTACCGGCTCTCATACCATAGGGGCTAGCGTGTCGATCTTAAGCTGCATCGTGGATTCCCCTGACTCGAATGTGATTGGGATTTTTTTAAATCATTGATCTGTCCGCCCTATATCGTTCCCATTGTTGTGAATAGAAAAATTTAAAAAAGGAATACATTGATATAGACTTATAAATATAAAATTGTGGCAATATATATATATATATATATAAAATATATATATATATAAACAGCTATTGTTGAACTCAAAATAGAAATTAATCTAACATCTAGAAGAAAGAATACTCCCAGATTTGTCATCCACTTGTAAGGTTTTTCTACCTGCATATCTCTTTGAAACATGCCTGTGACTGATAACGGGAAACACTTTTCTTGTGCCTAAGTACCGACCGATGCTTCTAAAAATGTTATCTTCAGTAATAAGATTTCTGGCTCAAGATTTGGGCTGACTATCGAGTTCGGCAGATCCTAGCAGCCATCTCTGTGAAACTTTAATTTCGTTTTAGTCTACTTCGAGATTAACTGAGGCGTGAGGGGATTCGAGATAATAATTGGGAAGGAATTCAGCCATGGATTATTGTAGGAGCCTTTCCGGCGTTCGGCTGAAGTAATTTTGGGTATCCACAGAAAACCGAAATATATATGGCCGGCCGGGGATTCACCTCTTGAATTCCAGGCCCGAGCGTGATACTCTCGTGTCATAGGTAACCGTGCAAGCAAACTCGGGCACCACTGATCAAATATACAAACTTCGTGGTTGTGTCTGCGGCGATCAGTTTCTGCGGAGTTTTATTTATCGGTTCTGCCGTCCAAGTAGAAGGTAAGAAGTGGGTATGTTCCTACTTGCTGCAGAACACAGTCGAATATTTTTTAAACCTGATAATGATGCCACATTTCATATTAAGTTTGTTAAATTATATTAGAAATTTAACGCAATAGTTAATGTTCGTTAAATACAGGATTTATTTTCACATTTTTACCAACTGCAAAAAACCATACTTACTACATTCAGCGTGGAGAAGGGTACACAGCATTAGTTGCACGATGCCTTAAATGCCTTAACCAAGTTTATATAACATGAAAATTAGTAACGGAAATGGAATGTAAATAAGATTACAGAAGAGCTAAAGGCTAAATCAATCAGCCGCTACACATAGTTAAAGTTAGTGGTACGCTGCATTAGTTGCACGATGCCTTAAATGTCCTAACCAAGTTTATATCACATGAAAATTAGTAACGAAAACGGAATTTAAATCAGATTACTGAAGAGCTAAAAGCTAACTCAATCAGCCAGTACATATAGTTAAAGTTAGTGCAACCGAACGTATAATACCTTGCTTCTGTGTCTCACATGACTCCGACAATGAGCAAGGAGGGTGAGGGGCAACGCTCTGGCCTCGGATTCAGGAGGACGTGGATATGAATATACGTGCGGCTTTGCATGGTATATTCAAAATCCATGATGATTCCTTCAAAATGCCAGGGTCAAATTCCTTCTCCTCCGTTGCTACCCGTACTTTCCTGTCTCTAATGACATCGAAGTCAACGACGAGCTATAAAGCCATAAGAAAAAAGAGGGGATATCTGAAGTCTAACCCAGATAATTTGAAATTTTTAAGGGCCTACTTACTGCGGCATTTAGGTGGTTTTCCGCTGTTATCAAGGTGAAAGCGGGGGCAGAACCCAATCTCTGACACATAAACTACACACTTCACAAACAAAAAATACATTTATCACATGCTTAATTAGTATCGTAAAAAACGGTTTTTTCTGAATAGAAAAAAAAACAAGGAAAAAACTTTGGAAAAAAATTACGTTTTTTTTGGGACATGTTTTTTTTGTAACTACTAAATCACAAATTTGTAAGGCACTTATCGTTTAATATGACTGTTTTAGAGTTTATACTAAGTACTTATCTTAATTTTTAAATCTACTACATTTTTCTGGTTCAGTAGAAAAGAAAATTACGAAAATATTGGCAACATTGAATGAAGTTTTCTTTTACGAACGGGGACTTCCCGAAGAGGGTAGGTTGCGCGAGAATGAATCCGCGTTCCCCGTTGTTTGGATTGATACTCGCTGCCAGCCCTGTGAATTTATCTGTAGACCTACGGATCTATTCAAAAAAATTGGAATTTTAAATTTATGTTCGGTTTTTGCCTCTTTTTATTACTTATTGTGCTTTCCTTATATTTGTATACTTGTTAAACTATCAGCTAGTGATACTCAGTCATTAAATTGTAGTAATTATGAATCATTTACTTTGCAACCGTTGGCGTAAACCAACGATTGAAAAGAAATAAAGCTCCTATTTTGTATGATAATAGATTTAAATTCAAACTTGAAAGACCGTAATACAGAATTATCGGCACAGTCTTTATGCACAGTGTGTGCTTTGCTCACAATTTAAAATTGCAATCTCAAAATCTTTTGCGTACAATACATAATCAACCAGTAAAAGAAGATGCAACTATTTCTGAAGTTATGGATCTAGAGGACACAGAAGAAGAAACAGAAAATTCCGGCACAAACCGAACTAGTGTTGGTAGTGCTGATACTAGTGAATGTTGTACTGACATGTAGGATGAATAAAATTATGTTACCTATATAGATACATTTATGAATCATTATGTAAGACATTGTATGATTCAGTAAGATTTAAAACACACATGTAAGTTCCGTAAATAAAACTATAATTTATCAAATATACTGTTTTCTGAAGGAAAAAAAAAAATTTAGAAAAAAAACAAGGGTGCTAGGTTGTTTTTTGCACAAATCTGAAAAAATACTTTTTTTTCAATTTGCAACACTACGCTGAATATAGTTACACATTTCGCAGACAGATGGAAATACTTGACGTTCTTTATTAGTACTTATTGTTAGTACGGCCTGGCAGTAGGTATAAAGTGCATAGGCACGAGGCCGTAACTATAGCTGCAAATATGACAATGCCAAGAATAAGTAAAACTAGTCGAAATCGGACGATGCCAAAATTTTCGGAATTAGTGGTGAAGAAGAGCAATAAGTAAAATCTACAAAGCTGTTGATACTGACGTGCAAAGTTACGGAATTCTATTTTCCGCCAGTTACAAGCAGTGTTGAGGGTAGGATAGTGCGATTCCCCGGTTGGACTAATATATTACCATAGTGGTGCCACCTGATAGGATTAATAGGCGAACTGATCACTTCATGTTGGCAGGACAGGACGAAATATTCCTGGCCATATGAAGCCAAGATCTGACCTGACAACATAAAACTTCTGAGTTAACCTGTCTTATTTCGTCACTAATCGACGTACCCTGTCATCTCCTAGGAGCTTTGACGGAAGATGTATTCACTGACACCTCGATAGGCAGTCAGATGAGAAATCGCACCATTACGAGCCTCCAATTAAGAAGTGTGAGATGAGAATTGTGAAGCAATCCATATAAAGTGAGATTAGAGCCCTCAAATATTTCAAAAAATCAAAATCAAATAAAAAAATCTCTTGTATGTGTTAAGTGTAAACTGTTTTATATAAAAGTGAAAATTTTGTTTTGCACGTCAAATAAATTACACCACCACATTATTTGTTAATCAACTTCAACTTACGTGTATCTATAAATTAATCAATCAATTCATTAATCCATATTCCAGCCGCGATACTTGAGGCATTGTACATTTAAAATACGACAACTGTCGAAGCAGCTTAGCGTTATCGAGAGGAGTTCACAGTGTGCTTTGTAAGTTCTAAACCGATGAAGCAATTTATTTAATTTCCTTTGAAGCTGAGAAGAGACGAAGATCCCACACCTACAGTGGCAAATCCGGAGTGCTACAGCCTTTGCTGTTGGTTTACTTGATACAACTTCAGAAGGCTGAAGTCAACACTTGCTTCTACGAACCGCAAACTCACAGCCGCTAGTATCGGTTATTGTGCAACCGCCGTACGCGAAAACATAAATCTTGGTTTAAAGCAAAGTTGCTACCAATGCGATCGTAAAAAATGAACTGTACATACATTCTAAATTGATAAATGGATATGGCATACAACGAGAAGATGTAAATTGGACAGAATGTTTCGCATTATAAAAAATAAGGCTAAACTGGCAGGAAAAATTACTGTTACATTGCACTTTTCGTGACGTTTCCATACAGTTATATCAGCATGAACAGTGGAAAAGAAATTAAAAGTTTTGAAGAATATAATTACTGCAGTCCACAAGGATATAAATCAGCGTATGAAATATATTAGTCCAGAAAACTTTATAAACAGTTAAAGTATTTATGTCTCGTACTAGTTGCAAGATCAAGATTTAAAGGACAATTTTTCTTCACCAAGAACATGGAAAAACGATTTGGTTGACGTTAGAACTTCTCATGTTGGTTTAAGTACCTACTCAATGAGAAAATGTTTTTATAAATATTCTGCTACTTGTCAGACAGACGATAAGGATAACAGGGAAGTTAAAGTTACTTCTTTAAGGTCCATGTGAAATAGTGACAAGGTTTTTAAACTTGAATCTAAAAAACATTTCGTATGTTACGTTTGAAAATATAATTTAGATTATACGCACAGTACAAGAAAGGAACTGTCGGTATTATTACTTCGAGAAAAGTATTGATATTCAACCAAAAAAAGGCTAATTTTAGTTTTAATGATAATAATTTTGTACGCTATTATTGGCCGAGGGTTCTGTAATCGATTGAGAGAGCTTCGATTTTCCGCGGTAATCTTACAGGTAACCTATAGCTTAACGTGGAATCCGAACCGAAAACGTTCTGGTGTATTTAGCACTACACAGCAAGCTGCAGATACAGATTGGGTAAGGGCCTTTTAAAATCATCGCTGAGACGGGTATTCGAACCGGGGACCCTTCGATCTCCAACCAGACGCCTTAACAACTAAGATCGCTCATTTGAATTAGGATAATAAGGAGCTTTTTAATTTCGCATTGTATTTCATTTGGTGAGAAGTATGATAAATACTTTAAAACATAAGTATGCACGAATTTTTCTTCTTCGCCACCTTCTTCAAACATTTTTTGGTCGGCTGCCTTCCACGAGTATTCACTATTCGTATTCTTCAGTTCAGCTGACACAGCCAGTCCTCCCGCTCTGCTACCGTGTTGGTTCCCATAAATGATAGTTTGAAACACTCTGAAGTAGCCAGATTTCTTCTAAGTGAGACATACAAGAAGTTAGTTTTAGCGTAACAAATAATTGCGAGTTGTTGTTTGAAATAAAAGTTCACATGGTTTCAGTCACCACTTAATTTAATGAGTTCTCTTTCCTTTTATAGGAAACTGACTCTGATACAAACCGTACACTTCTGCTAATCATACTTCGATCCAACTTCTCAGATTACAAGTTTCCTTTTTCCACGGTACCAATCACTCAAGTTGATTTAGTCAACCTTATACAGCGTCGTTTTCTATTTCGGCGCTTCTGGTTTAATTTCCCAAAAAAATTGAAGCGCGAACAGACGAGCGTACCACCAAATTTTCTTCTACACGGTATTTCTAAATCTCCACTGCTAACGCAAACATTTTTTTATATATATTAGTTATTTCAGCTTTCGAAATAATTAAGAGCTATTCATTAATTATTAATACCACTTTGTTTAGATACAAAAACACGATATTTATTCTTGGGAGACAGGTTCCCTCTCTTCTTTTTTTTTTTTTCCTTCCAAAGATGAAACCTGCTATATTGCAACGACACGTTTACGTCACCATATTATTTTATGCTCAATGCTCAAACCTCCGTGCAACAATGTTTTCGCTCTATGAAACCTCGCGCTATCAAAGGCTCACTATGCTACACAGTTCTTGTATCTCAAGTATTTGTTTGCTCTATTGGAAATGTTCTTAAATTTAATTTTTGTAAATTGCCACATTTGTTTTTTCTTCGAAATGCAATTCACTCATTCTTTTTCTGAGTAAAATTTACAGAAAATAGTAGAATGCAGTAGTACCCGTTCTGTCAACCTGCTCTTGAATTTCAAGTATGTAGTTTCACTTTTCTTTACGGCTCAAGTAGTTCTCTAACTCATTCTATATTACATTTCAGCCTGCCACCAACTTGTTTCTCGCAACGATTAGCACTAAATACTAATTTTTATCATTCCTCTCTTTTGTGTTACTAATGTAGAACTTGCAGATTTATACAGTAAAACCATGATCCTAAGATGTTACTTCCACGGCTGTGACAATATCATGTCTATTAAAATTTTCCTGAGGATTTTTCTGCATTGCTGCAGCCGTTCTCTGGGCCAAGCTGGAGAGGAAATCTGAGAAATGAAGGCCGAAAGTTGGCGAAAGTTAACGAGAGACCGTGGCTGCCCGAACAGGAGCGATAAAACTTCTCTTTGCGCCCGTGACGTACAACATGCATTAGCGGACAGTTCTCGATTTCTTCGGCTGCCGAAAGCTATATCCAGTCTTCTGTTTACTTTTCGATACATTAGTCAGTCTATTGTTGACATTTTTCTTCGTATCTAACAGCTCTACGCTCATTCTTCGTTGATCGCATTCTCTCAATTCCAGATTTATATCTGTGGCGCAATATATTTTGTTTTATGTAGTATTCATCGTTCGTTCGTTCTCTTTTTTTTTTTTAGGAACAATAGATTGTTTCTAATTTATACATTGACTGTCTTATTTTCGCAATTCTACATACTTTGTTATTTAAATTCCGCCATAACTTACGGATCATGATGTATATCTTAATTTATTCTGATTACATTGTTATTGAGTTTAGAGTTCGATATTAACAGTAAGTAACCAGCATGAAACCTGTTATATTGCAACGTCACGTTATTACTATCCGTAGGAATGAATGTGGGACGTCCGACGGGCGCGGGCTTGTCGGTTAGGAAAGTCCGGCGAAATTTGGCTTTAATGGGCTATGGCAGCAGAAGATCGACTCGGGTGCCATTACTAACAGCACGACATCGCCAACAGCGGCGCTCCTGGGCTCGTGACTATATCAGTTGGACCGTAGACGACTGGAAAAAAGTGGCTTGGTCAGGTGAGTCATGATTTCAATTGGTAAGAGCTGATGGAAGGGTACGTGTGTAGCGCAGACCCCATAAAGCCATGGACCCAAGTTCTCAACAAGGCACTGTGCAAGCTGGTGGTGGCTCCATAATGGTGTGGGCTGTGTTTAAAAGGCGTTCAGCTACTAGGAGACCACTTGCAACCATTAATGTACTTCATGTATCCTAACAACAATAGAATTTTCCAAGATGACAATGCGCGATGTCACCGGGCCATAACCATATTATTTTATGCTCTCATATGTTTATTCTAGGATCTAGTTCTTCCCTTATTATTATTTAAATATGTGCTAAATCTCAATTGATTAATACAGAATTTAATTTCTACCTGTGATGTTAAATCTTGCGAAATCGATGAAAACTTTAGATTACGCGTTGAGGACTCCTGGTATCTTACAGCGTGATGTCCTCTTAGGAGTTGCAAGAACAACATACAATCTTAGAAGGTCATCAACCAATGAATTCATTAACGTTGAAATTTCACTTGTCTGTAAAGGCAGATAAAGACTATGGAACCTCTGTAAAGAGTGAGGAATTGATCTGCTAATTGACGGAATATACTAATCAGTTGAATTTGGAACACGCCTCCCTCTCATCCCCACGAAAATGTTTGTGTGTTATATTCAGCTACCACAAGAGGCTATCATTTGTATCAAATAATAATCCTTCATTAAATTGAACTTAACTTCTTAGTTCAATTAAAACTATATACGGTCTACAGACCTTCATAGAAAAATATGCGCATTATTCTGTGACATGTTTTTTGAGATGAGTGGAAGGATATGGTTTCACAAGACAATAATTGTGATGAGTAGAATTCTCCATAATAGACATGACTGTGAAGTGTTAAAAATTCGTTTAATATTAATAACTGTTGTTCTAATGGTAAAAAATATAGGTACCCGTTATTTATTTACCAATTACCAGTTTAGATATAGAATAACCTATATAACTCGTTTCTAAGCCACTGTACGTTTTGTCAGGCTTTATGTCTTGTTGGCAACACTTTAAAATCGAATACAAACAGTGAAATAAGCACGGAAACATACATATTCCTCCAATGTGCAGCTATCATGGGCAATATGCTAAACAAACTCGAATTAATGTTTCCCTGTTTTTACAGCAAGCAAACTGGCAGTGGGTAACGGCTAGTTCGTATGAACGAAATAATATTTGGAAAACAAACAAAGCTTATTTTTACTATTAAAGTAACAGTATCCTTTCATTAGAATTGCAGTTTTAATTAAATTGATGAGGATAAATATTTTCTGCGAAAATGTTTGTACAAATGCTTGTTTAAATGGATAATTATATTTTCGATTAAAGCCCACCAACATCAATATAATACTGCAATTTAAAAATGATTTGGTATGATATTACAGACTGACATCCTGTATTTAATTTTTTTGTTAGCTAGCAAAAGATGATTTATTTGTAGTTATGGAAATTTCGGGAAGGAGCAGTTTTCAATAGGTGCAGAAAAGCGAGAAACAGGAGTTTCTGCTATAAATAAAAGAGAAACTCCACTTTTCTCTCAAGCAAAGAATGAAAAGTGGGTCATGTTTCAAGGATGGATATGGTTTCTGGATCTGAATTTGTGCATTCTGGTTAGAATCAATGAGCATAGAAAACGTTTAATTCGAATTTGAACACTCTTATTTTCTAAGAAGACAATGATATTGTTAATAATTGTTTATGTCTTCATTGCTTTTCTTTAATTCAGTCAGCGAGTGATAAATTCGTTACAGGAGGAAAGCAGATGATCATACATAGAAACAAAGTAAATTTTTATCACAGTTAGTTTTAAACGATAAAAAATTACACATATTTAATCCGAAAGATCAATTGCTTCAATATAGACATCTCAACGTTACAAGAATTTTAGAAAGGTTTTCTGCTTCTTGATGTTCATTCATGATCAATGGCTATACACTTATTTTTAATTTTAAAAAAAAATACATGTATTCCGTTTGTGAGAGAAAACTATAAATCCATGTTGATAATTTTTTTCTGAAATGAAATTTTCGGACTTAGAGGAAAATAAAACCAAAGTGGCTTGCATACTGTAGCATTGTTACTTGTATAATTTTAGTGATTGGACAAAATAATTAATTTTTGGTTCATGTTTCCAGAATAATACAAACCTTCTGAAAGTGAGATAAGAACATGAAGGTATGATTCAATTCTACCACCTGATTAATAATTTCTTTCAACCGACACATAAGAAGGAAATCATTGTCAGAATATTCGCATAACGTCTGAATCGAAAGATAGGTAAGAAAATATGTTTTGTGTAAGAGGATTTACCATCTTTGAAATTAGCACTAGGTATTCGGTACCGTTTGCAGAAGGAAGATTTTGTAACTGAACCTCATAGACTGTGCGTAGAGTTCTTTCCCGCGAGCTTCGGTGTTTTTTCTCTTTAAGAGAATCGGCAAAAAATGGCGCGCCCTCCCCCGCAACCCCTAGTGCTCATTTTTCCGCCCTCGTGCTCCCTCCGTCCGGCCGGGTAGCTAACTGTATTTGTTTTCCGATTACCCCGTAAAAACCATTTGTTTGTGTCGTTTATTGAAATTATAGCATATACAATGGATAGCGCGTTAATTAGCTCATCCGTGAGCTGGCGCAGTTTGCTAAATTACGGATGAAAACTCGTTCACGTCCTTTTTAAAAATGCGGCGGAAGGGAAGCGACAGCCACGGAGAAAAGCGCTGCCCGCTACACTCTGTACTGGATACTGAAAGTATCTTCGAGCAGCTGTCAACTGGGCGTGCTCTTTCCTTTAGTGACCAAAGGGATAAACTCCAACTAATATAGCGACCAACATCAGACTGCCTACTTGGAAAGTGGAACATACGCGATCAAAATTATCGTGCAGCTTTGCTGATGATACAACAGCCGCGACTCCAAATCCATCAAATGATGATCTCAACTTGAAAAATTGTCGACAAGCAAACGATAGCAATGTGCTCCCAAGTATTACGACCCAGTGTATCTTGGTGCCTCCGTAGCACTTACTAGTACGAACGTCGGGATTTACCGACTGTTCAAGTGTTGGGGCTACACCTTTAGCCTCAATTGCCAAAAGGTCAGCAGTTCGAGTCCATGCTCGGGCATGGATGGCTTTAATTATCCGTTCAACGGGTCAATAACACTAGCGACGAAATTATAAATGTTGAGAAAAAAGAAAATTACTTCCCCAGAATAAAATGCCATTTTCAACAACATTTCTTTTTTCTTAATAAAAAAAAATTAGTTCCTGCCGCAGCACGACCAATAGAAGTAGTAGGTATGGTATCCACACTGTTGATAAAGTAGAAATAGTAAATCAAATTATCAGATTACTAGCTGCTACCCGAGACTTCGTACGCGTGGATTAAGAATTTTTTTGCCAGAATTGAATACAGAAAGTTTTTGGTACCGAAGGATTGGTCCCAAACAACACCGAGTCGGCAAAATATGACCGGAAAGCCATCACTATATCGTTCTACCATCGAACTTGTCTCTTGAAGAGAATCAATTTCCAACATATTTAAAAACAGAAAAACAAACGAAGTTGAGGGGATGTGGAGGGAGGGAGGGGGGGGTTGTTAACTAAGAACAGCTTTATTTCAGCTTGGTCTTTTCTTCTTTCTTCAGCATGAGCATCCGATTCTTGGGTTCTAATAACTTTAGTTGCTCGTGCTCTGCTAGACCTACAACTTAGACCAGTTTACGCCCGCAAGGCATGTCCAAAAAAAAAAAAAAAAAAAAAAAAAAAAAAAAACTGGTTCCAGAAACATTTAAGTAGACACAAAGTAATAGGACAGAGAAAATCGACGTCTATACTAAATAATACGTTTTTTCTCTAAACGAAATTTATTAACAAATTGTACACTAACATAATGCGCCAGAAGCATAGCTTGAGCAAGAGACGTAATACCACAGACTAACACACTCATTCGTCTCTCTGTCACCATTCGATTAGTTCTAATAATTTTGTGACTACAACTGTTAATCATACCGAAAAAAAATGTCCTGTGTCCTCCCTACAGATTTTCTTGTCAAATTCCGTCAATATCGGTATAGGCATTTAGTTGCAAAAACGTAACAAAAGACAGAGATTTACTTCCGCATTTATTGTATTACTAACAGAGTTCCCGGCGTTGCCCGGTATAGTTGGCGTAGATTTACGCGTACCCTATTTTTATTCCCGCAATGAAAAAGATTTGTATAAAGTTTCATCGCACCAACGTTTTTCGGAATTAAAGCAAACCTAGATTCACCCGCTCCCTACCAAGAAACTGATGGGTTGAAGTTTATTTGCACGTACACTTTTTTCATTCGTCCGAAAAGATACATGTATATCAAGCTTCGTCAATTTTGTTAAGAAATTGCATTACTACATTAATGAACAATGCTAGATTATGTTAGAAACTGACATTTGATTCAATTGAAAAATGAATGGATATACTTTTTGCTCGAAAGGCAGATCCCTTAACTCCGCAAATTCAGCATGTTATAAAAATATCATAAGTGAACTCGGAATAATATTATCGTAAACAGAAGACTAATGCTGAAGGCCAGAGATATTGTCCAGAGATCGTGCTTAAAGATAATCACTTTTTTGTTGTTGTTTGTTTGTTTGTTTTTTTTTTTTTTACGGCGATCTATGGCATTTAAATATTGATATCCTCAATTAAAGGAATGATACTTCAAGTTACGGCTATCTATGGCGTTTAAAAATTGAATATACTGAATTAAAGGAAAGAATACTTCAAGTTTTGTTTAGTGTGCAAAATAGTTATTATTGTAAAATTATCTTATTGCTTTCATTAAAGGCCATGGTCAGAGACTTTTTGTTGGCGTTTAGTTCGAAGTATGCAACATCTAGTCCTTCCATCTTTGGGATTTGTTATCATACGTTCAGAATTTTATTTAATGCTCCTGCGTTATTTAATGTTGAAACATAAGACATGCCAGACAACTGAATTGAGATTCTAAGCTTTAAAACGGTGAAAACCCCATCGAACTCTGCTCCGTAGTTTCCGAGTTTTTATAAGACCAATATTAATACAATTATTACTCCAGATCACACACACACTGACTGCGAATCACCCCTGAGGGATCAATATAACGTAAAAAAGTGTACACCTACAGCATTGCAACACTGCGTACGATTTGCCTCGCATTGTACCCCTAACTTTGTGATATCTACAGTTTAACATTCAATCCGAATAACCGACGGCCCACGACCGGCTTACGATCAAAAACAATTTTTTAAAAATCTTAGCCTCTATGGAGATTTGAACCGGAGACTATGATCCAAACATTAGTAAGCAAGCGCTTTAACCACTGAGCTACCTGACCGCTATACGGAAAAAACAGTACAGAGACCTGACATCCAACGCGTCTGTCTATCGCCGTTCAGTAATTTTTCGAAATTATAAGACAACATGTATAATTTATACAGATAATTTTTCAACCAAATGTAGACAGTATTTTTTTCCTTGTTTCAAAGGATAAGTGTGCAAAGTTTCATCGAGATCTGATGAAAACTGTGGATTTGTATGAAGACCGAACAAATCAACCAACATACAAACATACATACATTCATCTTTATATATTTAGATACTAGATGACCCGGTGAACTTCGTTTCACCTACATCATATATGTATAATGTATTGAGATGGCAACACCGATCAAAAACTCTTTATTGTTGACTGTACAATAGTGTCTCTTTTGTGCACGTCACGGTTTATGCAGTTGTTCTACTACAGACACTTATGTCAACCAATAAGGTGCCTACAATTTTTTTTTTTTTTTTTTTTTTTTGTGTCTAATATAATATGCACTGCCCGTTTTGAAAAATGTGCATCGAGCGGCAGGACAACCGATGTTCATGTCGTAGTTGTTATAACATTTTGTTACTTTGTGACGAATGTAAAACAATAATAATTTTAATTTTGACGGCTATGTTTTAGTAACAACACCACATATACATTTCACATACACCCACACGCACACCCTCACATACATTCAGTATACTATATCTCACACTGTTTTAATTTCGATCGGTTCCTAAACGAAATTTGATAACAATTCAAATGAATACAAAATTTTTGTCTACATTAAATGCAACACAGTTATACACTTAAAAAATTTAAAGCTTTCTGATGACCTATATTTTTTGCGGTGCGTAAATATATAAAGATGATGGTTTTCTGACGCGCTAGCACGCGACGTATAATTAATTGTCCATGCGCGAAACAGGGGAAACTCCAAGTTGATTCCGAAAACTTACAACGACTGACCTTGCGATTTATTTATGGTCATCGCAAAGGCCAGACGCACGGGAAATTGTAGACGCTTAAAATGGAATGGCAAATCCGTTGGAATCATCGGTATACGCGGGATAAAGACATCCTCTCTTTTGTATTTTCCCTTGATGATC
>JARYHS010013630.1:70125600-70161032 GCA_031002005.1 Vandiemenella viatica | reverse complement strand
TCTGATGATCATTGTGGTTGATCATTTCTTGCTTTGGGAAAGCGAGATGTCGAGTGGCATGCTTGCCATTATTTGGAAGTTATGCTAATAACGCGGTCGTAGCCGCTTATTTAGCTTCCATTGCTGCAGTGGCATTGTGTTTGTCACTCACCATCTCGGCGATGATACTATGGTAATGTACCAGAAACGACGGTCACTATCCAGTGGATTTTAACAGACTTATGTGCCCTTAAGCGACGCCTGGGTTAAGACTCTGCTCCCGCCACTTAAATTCTGAGCTAGCTGGATTTATATTTCAATTCAATTTTTTTAAGCATCTTGCTGTTTGTTAATTCAATTTTGATGCTTTTTCATTCACTTTATACGGCGCCCCCTGGGATTTTCCTTTGTACAGTAAAATGTTAGCTTCAATTTGATGGCCTGTGTTGCCATGTGATTTCAATGTTAACTTTGCTGTTTTTTATTACTTGTTTGAGATATTTCATTCAGTTTTGTTTGCTTACTCCGGCGAATTGTAAACGTCGGGTATTGCTTGTTTTTGCTGATCTAATTGTGTTTAACGTAACGTTAATTACTACCCGACCTTGTAAGGCCATAAGACTCAATAAATGAGGTTTTATTTTGTGTCTGAAATTCATGGTTCTAGTTAGTAACCAATTAGATCCCCTTTTAACATCATTATTATATGTATTTTCATTTTTCAGGATTTAATTATAAATCCCCCCTCCCTTTTTATGCAACTGATATTCACATCTGGAGCACCCAAGATTGTGTTATATTACAATATGTCACTTGAAATAACTGCAGAACACAATCAATAACTGATATGATAAAGGAGTTGGACTGGGATTCATTCGAAGACAGGTGGGGAGAGAAGAATCATGGGAGAGTACAAAACGTATAGTGGTGACGAGGCGTGGAAAGATAATGGACAGAAGAATTAAGAGTGTTGCGTGGTAAGGAAAAGATGACCATGACCACAAGCTGGAATTCCATTTCAGATATAAGGGAGTGAGAAAATTTTCTTTTGTAGGTAAGTTGGTAATAAATTGGAATTAATTACCAAGGGAAATGGTAAACAACTTACCATAAACACTGAAAGGATTTAAAATTAAAATTTGTACAGGTTAAAATTAAGCAGGTTTAACAAAGAGTGGAAGATATGGGTGTGAACTCCATGGCAATTAAATTAATTACAAATTAGTTAATAATACCTGTACCATTGGTAAAGACTTGTGAAATATTACTTAAAGGGTTTCGACTGTTCTAAATAAAACGGAGATGTTTGATAACATGGATTTTATCTTCAGTGTGTGACAATGCTTAGCCTACCCTATAATACCTTCAAAATTTAAATAACCAAGAAAAAAAAGTAGTGAGCGGAAAAATTTGTTCGCGTGTAATAAAGTGGGGGCAATTTCCCTATCTCAGGGGTGCTGTATTATACTTGGTGGAATGGAAACACTAACTCTATGTGGGTCTGTATTACGAGTAGATGTAATGTGTAATTACTTAATCACACCAAAGGACAGTATCATAAAAATTTGTGGGAAATGTATAACTTATTCAAATGGTGTGAATCGTGTTGTATGGGTAATTGGTGACATATGTTATGAGTTTTCTTGAAATTGGTTATTTTGGTTTCACGTGAGCTCGCAACTATTATGTAACCTTGGAATTGCAGGGTGATGGAGAACAGCATACAAGGTGATCGGTTTTAGACAGCCTCAAAACAGTTGCATGCAACCATAGATCCGTTGTCGCAATTGAGTTGCAGACTTAAATGGAACAAAACCTTGAAGGTTTAGGGTTTATTATTTTCAAAGACAACATGAGTGATAAGACTTTAATTTAAAATTCGTTGAAGAGGTGAAGAAACATGAAGTACTTTACAACTATAAATTTTTAGGACATTCAAGGAAAACGTTCCCGTAAATATGGATGGACCCAATCGTTCATATGAACCCTGTGTATCTTGCGATATTGATAATAATTAACAACGTCTTCCTCGTCTGAATCTGACATTCTACAATCTCCGCACTGTCTATTGGAAATTTAATGAAACTGATCCACAACCAGAATATCCGTGTGCGGACAGAAGTTTCGTTTAGGATGTGAACTGCTTCCGAGCTCAACTGGTTTGCAACTGTAGAAACATAAAAAAATAAATAAATAACGGAACAGGTTGTTACGTGAAAAAATATCATAAAGGGCTTCGATTCTCTCGCAGGCAATTTATATATAATTATGTATAAATAAAAAAAATTTAAAAATTTAGGGGAATGTTAACTACAATAATAATTACAATTTGGATGCCTTTTTTTTTGCTCTCATCAAGTTTTCGAATGGTTTAATATAAGCTTCCATTCATTCCTATCTTGTGCGAAGCTGCTACTATCTTCATCACTACACACCCTCACGCCTCACGTCCTCAATTATCTGCTTCATATATTCTAATCTTTGTCATCCTCTACAGTTCTTACCTTCCACTGTTCCCTCCACTAACAAATTAACCAATCCAGCATGTCTCAAATATGACCAACCAGTCTGTCTCTTCTTTCTGTAAGCTTCTTCCACAAATTCCTTCTCTCAATCCATCATTCCCAAAACTCGTTCATTTCACAATTTGTCCATTCAATTTTCACCATACTTCTGTAGCACCACATTTCAAATGTTTCAATTATCTTTCTTTCTGTATTCCTAAAGTCTATGCATCACTACCATAAAGTGCTGTGCTTCACACATCGAGTTTATAAAGTTCTTTCTAAATCCAAGATCAATGTTTCAAACTAAAAGATTTCTCTTCTTCATGAAGGATCTTTGTGTTAGTGTTATTCTGCTTTTAACATCATTACTTCTCGGCCATCGGTTGTATTTTTGCTTCCCAAGTAACAGAATTCACTTACTTCTCCTAATGCATACGATCCTATTTTTATATTTAGTCTACTAGTATTGGTATCTTTTCTGCTACATTTCATCACTTTTTTATTGCTTTCATTTATATTCAAAACAAAATCTTCCTTCAGTATTTTCTTCATGCCATTCAGTAACTCGATATCATCAGCCTGTTATGCTAACAAGACAATATCATCAGCAAATCGTAACTTACTGATTTTTCTCCTTGAACACTTATGCCACATTAGAATTTTTCTTTTACTTCCTTTATTGTTTCTTCTACATACAAGTTGAATATTAATGGGGATATAGTACAACCTTGTCTCACACTCTTTTTAACTGATGCATGTCTCTAATGGTTCTCTACTTTTATTATAGCCACTTCATTCTTAAATAATTAATAAAGTATTGTTCTATCTTGATATTTCAGGCCTAATTTCTTTTAAATTTGAACATCGTGTTTCACCTAACATTCTCAAAACCTTTTTCTAAATCAACAAACGCCATTAAAGTACCTTTGTTTTTCTTGATCCGCCTTCAAGTATTAATCTTATAGCCAGAGTTGCTTCCCTTGTACCTCGGTTTTCTTAAACGCAAACTAATTTTCACCTACTATTTCTTCTACTATTTCCATTCTTCTGTATATTATTCTAGTCAGTAATTTTGAAGAATGTGATGTTAGACTAATAATGCGATAATTCTCTCATTTGTCGGCTTGTGCTTTCTTCGGAACTGTGAAAATGATTTTTTTAATCAAAAACATGTGTGTTCTTCCTGTTTTATAACTTTTTGATATCAGTTATAATAATCGATTGATTCCTTCTTCTCCTAAGGATTTAAGAAGTTCTGCTGGGATTTCATCAATTCCAGTTGGCTTATTTGCTTTTACATCATTCATAGCTCCATCAAATTCTGTCCTCAAACAGGATCTCCTATGTCATCAATGTCGATATATCCTTCCTTTTCCATTACCCTTTTGTTCAAGTCATCCCCATCACTGTGTTCTCACTATGTTCCTTCCATTGGTTAGCTCTATCGTCCGAGCTTAAAAGAGGTTTCCCATCGGCAGCTTTAATGTTGACACCACTTTTCTTCGTTTCTCCAAAATTTTGTTTGATCTTCCTATGTGCAAATCTACATTACCTATGGCCATTTCCTTTTCTACTTCTTCAGACTTTTCTTGTAGCCATTTTTCTTTGGCTATTTTTTTTTTTTTAATTTCCTGTTTATCTGATTTTTAAATTGTCTGTATTGCTCTCTTCCTGCTTCATCCTAGGCATTTTTGTATTTTCTACTCTGATCCACACCTCCAGAATTTCTTCTGTGATCCAAGGTTTTCGGGCGGATTGTCCCCTAAATTCTAATCCTTCTTTACCAGCTTTCATTATTTCTTTCTTCAATGTATTCCATTCGTCCTCAGTTGATTTCCTTTCTGAGTTACTTCTTAGACCTAGGTCTATAGTTTGTACAAATTTTTCTCAGCTTCCAGTTCGTTTCGATTTATTCACTTCCAGTCTGTTCAACTTATACTGCTTCCTTCTTCGCTTGAATTTCAGCCTGCACTTCATTAATATCAAATTATGGTCAGAGTCTATGTCTGTTCCTGTACAGTCTAGAACTTGATTCCTGAATCTTTGTTTTGCCGTAATATAATCTAGCTGATCTCTGCGTGTATGACCTGAACGTTTCCAGGTGTATACCCTTCTTGCTTGGTTTTTAAACAGTGTGTTTACCACTTCTAGCTTATATCTTTCCCAAAATTCTAGCAACCTGCTTCCTCGCTCAATCCTTTCTCCTAGACCAAACCTACCTACAGCATTCCCCTATTTTTTCTTTCCCCACTATCTTATTCCAATCACCCATGATTATTAAACTTTCCTCGCACTTCACATATTGAATCAATGCTTCAATTTCGGCGTGTATTTTCTCTATTTCTTCGTCATTTACCTGTGACTTAGGCATATAAACTTGTACTAATGTGGTTGGGACGGGCTTAGTTTCTAACCTCATGAAAATAATCCTGTCACTAAACTGTTCATAATAACACACCGGTTTCCCCACTCTCATAATTCAATACAAAACCTACACCAGTAACTCCACTGACAGCTTTTGTGCTAATTATTCTCCGTTCCTAAGACCAGAAATCTTGTGCTTCCTTCAACTTAATCTCACTAATCCCGTCAGCATCTAATTTTAGTCGTTCCATCTTCCTTTTTTAAGTTTTATAATCTACCTGCCCTATTCAGACTTCCAACATTCCACGTTCCGACTCGTAGAACGTTTCTATCTGCTCTGATGACACGTCCCTGATTAGTTCCCGCCCGGAGATACTATTGGGGGATTATTTTACCTCCGGCATATTTTACCCAGGAAGAAGCCATCATGATATATGTAATTTGAGAGGACTACATGTCCTCGGGATACCATTTGGGTCTTTAATGCAGTGGTTTCCCGTTGCCTTCTGTATACCCATGCCGTTGCTGTACGGGTTGTTGTAGCTTTTACTCATCTTCAAATAATTCTATTACTATCGGTGTTTATGAGGCGTAAACGTAAAATGACTTTGTTGAATTGCAGTAAACATTGTTCTAGTAACCTGCACTGAGAGGCTTGTCAATGTTGTTTAACTCAAGATGTACATCTTAACAACATAGAGATTAAATTATATTCTATTTTGCGGCAGGTATATAGTAACTTTTTTGTATGCTTATTTTTCGATTGCATGCATCATACGAGTCACTTAATGGCCAGATATTTAATACGATGAGTGTGACGTAATCCTTCCTGCGACACTACAACCACATACTGTCTAACGTTGCTGCTCGTTACTATTTTCTGAGAATGCCCTGAATTTGGATCCGTACATACATGTTTCGTGCCATTTGTAAGAGGGTTAATTACGTAGTACCCCAAAAACTTGTAAGAAAATGGGTTACATAACGTTACTTGCAGCGCAAGTAGACAAATCTATGTAAGTATGGTACGGTATATGTGATTATTTTCTAAGGTCTTACAGATTAGGTCAAGGTGGTCATTTTCAATGAACGTAAGCACAAGAGTATCAGAATCAGATAATCTCTTGCTTTGTAATTAGTTCTCTTCTGAGTAAATCTCCAACCGCAAAAAATAAGTTTACATCAGCGTAGTCCACCAGAAATCTCACTGGATACCATCTGGTACAGATGCTTCACATCAAATGGATGAACACAGTTATTTTAGCACTGCATCCAAATTCTGAAACCCACTCTTTCATCACACTTTTAAGTTACGGAAAAGTTGTTTTCTAATTCCTAAGTGTTTCATTTCAACTTTTCTTTTTTTATTGGGGATATTGGAATTTATTTTTGAGATCTCTGAACAGGGTACTGTATTGAAATCAATTTTAATCTTGGATGACTACCTGAGTTATGCTGATTTCATTTTGATTTGTTCTAATAGTAACATCATGGCATTTTATGCATCGAGAATATTTTTAATACTTTTTTTTTTCATTGCGTGTGTTTACAAACATTTTAAGATTTGGAGTGCATCCAAGTGTTCTACTGCTGCCTTTTGACATTATTACTATCGATTAATGTTCAGGAAAGAATGGATAACTTCGTCTTACTCGTTTATCGTTAGTTACAAATCATGCCAAACATGAAATCTGAAATTTGAATTTTGGTGTCCATTCAACTTATTCTGTTAGTCTCTACTTAATACCCGGTCTCCAGTATGGCTGAGGCTCCGCGCACTGAATCTGGGAGGTCCAACGCGACCGGGCACGGTCCAGGGCCTCGCGTGCAGGACGTCATGACTGAGGTTTTTGTGTGGTTTCCCACGACCATTTAGGCAAATGCAGGAGCGGTCCCCAATATCTGCCTCACAAAGTTATATTTCGCAAACGAAAAAATGGACTACGTTTACAATACAGAACACACAAGGTAACACGTTTCGCAGAAAGATGGCAGCACAAGACGCTCGTCCAGTAGATAGGTACGCCGGGCCTAACAGCCCCAATCAGACTTTCGGTTACGAACTCGATTCCTCCCCTCCACCCTCCAGGCTCATGATTCACACTGGCATCTCTAATGGCCAGTGTTAACGTGGTCCTTGCTGGCCGAATCGGAGAAGAAGAAAAAAACCTGAAGTATTGTTGGCCAATTAATAGTTATTTTAGATCGATGTTTGGGGTTCGGAATGAGACTACAGTTTTCCTTATATTTTATTGTGATTAGTTCTGATATTAATGTGGTTAGTTCCAATATTTGAAGAATAAATCTGAAACTTTTATTTTGCGATATTCATTAATAAAATGATTATACTATCAATAAATTATGATTCGCTATTGGCAGTAACTCGTTATCTATTAGAAACTAGATAACTGAGATACTAGCTACTAAATTAGCGTTATGTTCATATTTAGCACTTTGTAGCTTGGTTGTGGTTCCATTCCTAAATACTAACTAATTAAAAGCATTGTAATGGCTTATCCAAAGGCTTAGCGTAATTCATACTCTTAAATTAATTTAGTAGTCAAGAAATAGATATGAACACACAGTACTGTGAAATTCTTAAAAGCCAAAGTTCGAAGCTGTTGTTTGGATACATCATTTTACTGGATGGTGGTGTCCTACGGTACAGTCATGAGAAAAAGAAATATTGTTTGGCGTTTCAGATGTTATGTTGGCTGTGACTATCAGCCTGGTACTTCATATTTTGTTGGTGTCGACGTTTGAGGAAGTTTGCGAGTCATTTGATTTAATCTCTTACTAAATACTGGTAACATGATTTATCGTTATCAATAGAGTTAATGTCTTATTAATAATTAATTACCACCTTACCCGTATCAGAGCGTAAGCGATTACCGTGGTGGATGTTTATTCCTCATTGCAAAGTCTGGGAAGTTGGTTTCGCGTTTCCTTCCCCAGTGTGACAGCGTTCATAAGTGTTAGTGTGTGTGTTCAGTGTAGTGTTGATTGTGTTGCGGGAAGAGAGACGAAAGAAGGGAGAGATTGAAAACCAGAGCAGGCCCAATCAGTCATATCCTTCTGAAAGACTCAAAGGGGGATGCCAGGCTTAAAGTGCCCATCCGACAAACGAACCACTAAAAACAGTGCCTTCACTCCATATTCCCTGCGGAGAGGTATTCCACACAATCTGGTGATTAGGAATCGTTCGCCCCCGCTTACTCTGCGCTGCGAGTCTACCACCCATGACTCGAACTGGCTAACCCCGTGTCAGCGCCCGTCACCATTGCGGTGCCGCTACTAACAAAGCCAAACACGCGGGATAATTGTCATATACTGTTTTATTGTACTTCCAAAAGTTAAATATTTTAATTTCAAGCTATCGTCTAGGATGAAGAACCTTCTAAAGCCGTATGTATAGAGCATGGGATCTTTCTAACCCAAGCCTGTACGTTACGAATGCGAGACTAAAAAAAAAAAAAACTTAAACATTTGGAATGTAGTAGAGCTGACTGACAGATATGGTACGAAATGAGCGTTTTTGGAAACGGAGGGTAAGGGTAAATGATTGTGGAAGAGTGGTATAAAAAGAAGAGGCAGAATGAGTGGCGGAAGGTGGTTGGGGGGATCTAATAAAATCCGAGCAACGTGTGACTCAACTATATCGAACTTCGTTAGAAAAAATTGCTTTGTCTACAAATCCATTAGAGAAAAAATAGTTGCTTATTATTAAAGTAGACTACTAGTGTAAAGCATCCACTTCCACCCACAGTTTTCTGTGAATTGCAGATTATAGATGTAGATTTCATTCTATTGTCTATAATTCTTTTCTGACATATTAAGTATCTCATTCAAGAGACCCATCTTAGGTAGTGAATATTTTTTTTAAAAAATTTACAATCATTCAGTGGCGACCAGACTATAGATAAAAAAGATAAACAGCAGTTTTAATCGTAACATCAAATATTATATTTGTTCAAAATGTTGAGATGGAAGCGAACAAAACCTGTCCTTTTACACGATATGCTAAATCAATGTAACTTTTGTTTTTCAGATAAGGAAAACGTTGGAAGATTATACAGTAAATGACTTGATTTTACTTCCCACCACGCCTTATAGGTAGGACGAGCTAGAAAAAAAAACTTCTTCTGGGTAGAAGATTCAATATTTGAATACGTGCCAGACGGCGACCCAACAAAAATGAGTGACGAAGACTGAATCACCGAATATAATTTAAATTTCCTCCATTCGATATACTGATCGTCAGAGGAAAAGAACCATACTTACGGCTACCGTTTTAGATAATTTTTCTCTGTTCCAATGATACATGCTCAAATGAGGAGAGCAATAATTCACAACATAAATGATCAAAGTTACTGATTGAATTCTTTGATATAAATTTGCTAGCTTTTCAGTGCACACCAAATCTGGCATACGAAAAACAGGAAATTAAGAGTAACAGTGTCATAGGTTTTTGCGTATCAGTGGTTCCCAGCGGGGGCGGTACTACCCATCGGCGGGCCTTCAAGAGATCGTAGGGGGCGTTTCTGCTCGAAGCAAATTTAAGGGCGTTGAGGACCAGCCGTCACCCCATGATTTCCAGAACTATATCAGCCTTTAAGTGCTGCTACAAAGAAGATTTGCATTGCATTCCTATCAACAAGTGCAAAGGAAAGAGGATTTAGTCAGCAATTTATACCTACGAAAATAAACAATAGTGGAACGTCAAGATAAAAGTATCATCATGCAACAATATCTTAAGCAAGTTGACTGAATCTAGCGGGGGGGAACTAACCCAAGCGTCATCCGCACTCCTGACTTAGCAGCAGAGTATGCAAGTCATGTGTGGCAAACTTCAAGTCATGCTAAGACAGTAGAAGTTGCGCTCCACAGAACATGCCGGCTCATCATAGGTTGCCTCAGACCATCGCCTATGGGGAAAGTGGAGATACTTGCTGGCATCGTCCCTGGAGACATACGCCGGGAAGTTGCCACTAGAGTGATAAGGCTTAGAGTGAACGAAGACGTTCGACACCCTCTACATGACTATCCACAAGCCACCGAGGACTAAAGTCCCGATCAAGTTTTCTGCGGACATCAAAGCCACTAAAAGGAACACTAAGCAATGAAAGAAAATTGGCTTGGGAGAAGAGAATGCAACATGATATCGAGTGGATCAAGCGAAAAGAGGGTATACCACCTGGGTCTGAGCAACTATGGCCCACATGGAGTTGGAGTTGGAGTTGGCCGTTCTATAGATACTCTTGCCTCATGGAGATACGTGGATAGAACAGCCAGATACCACATGTTCATAGGGGGAGAGGTAAACTATGGTCTGTCAGTTGACTTGTCCACAAATCGGAATGAATGTATCCCTATTTGACCTCCAATCAACTACTGACAAAGCCATCGCATTGGCGGTAAGACTACCTCGTATTTGATGCTGTCATCGACACGAGAAGAAGAAGAAGAAGAAGAAGAATAGTGGAACGCGGGGTTTAAGATTGCTGATAATAAATGAGTCACCAATACCGAAAATTAGAGTCATTACACCGAACTCAACCCTCTAGTATATATTATTTGTTTTCATGGTATATATTTGTTCATCAAACTATCAACAAAACACCATTATGTCTAACATCTTTTCATAAAATATTAGTTTTAAAAAATCTGTCCCTGATTTTCAATATACAGTATGATGTAGTACACTCCAGCTAAGAGGGACCCATGGAATCACTGGTACATAAATTGGGTTACGACCAAAATAATTTGGAGCTACATGGGTTACATTACTGATAACAAGAAGAAGAGTCGATGTATTTTTTTCTGAAAAGGTTGCGGAGAGTAATTAGATTTTTTTTTCTGTAAAGTGGGCTGTAGACCAGGAACGGTTGGGAACCTACGGTGTACACATACCAGTATTGTAGTGAATAATTACGACGTACGTTGTTTTCGGTCAGAACTGTCACTGCTTCAGAAGATTTATACATATAAACCCAATTATTTCCAGTTACATACAGTACATATTAATGTATTGTCTATCCAAAAATATCTACTGTGAAAATTACGAATATCGCATAATAATGTCCCCCAAATTATTTTGGATCAGTAATTATGCACACTCACAAGGCACACCTTTGACCTCGAACGCTCGGAATCGCACCAAAACACGATTAGAATAACAAGCAATCATAAATAAAACATTGATGTGTGACATTTCCATGCAAAATGTTACATTCTACCTCAAGTAACATTTTAATAGAGAGAAGCAAAGTAACAAGATATCAACACCATATGAAGGAAATTATACGTAATACAATGACGTCAGTATATCATTACATTTTTAAAGTACAAATCACGCATTTACAGCAGTAACACACATCTGATATTATTCCTCAAAGTAGTTAAAACAAAGTGGAAGTGAACAATGTGCACACCTCACTAAAGCCACGTTATCAATTCCATATCTCTTTCGCATTCATGCTGTCGCTGTCCAATTTCAAAAGCCACACTAATTACATTTTCAAATGATGATGCTGATATGTCAATGTCATAACCTGGCTTTCGCCAAGCATATTGCAGCATAGGCTTACACGTAGGTGCAGCAAACTGATTGTAAATCACAGAGTGAAATTTCATGATGAAATAACGATCACGTATCTTCACTTGTGGTTTGGCACATGTAGTTTTACAAAATCAGTAATCCTTCTGATATAGAGCTTATATTGCCGAAAGAAGTAAACATCAAGGGGTTGGCAATATTTTGTTGTTTTCAGTGGCAAAATCTTCAGCATAACATCTTTGTTTCGAGGAGTTGCATCTAAAAGGGTACCTGACCAGGAATCACAAAACAATAGGTTCTTTTCGTTTGTTACACTTTCGCGGAGTTCTAGATTCCTGATTTCTGCATTGAAATGACACACACCACTGTTTTGTTTATGATCGCTTGTTATTCTAAACATGTTTTCGTGCGGTTCCGATCGTGCAAGGTCAGAGGTGTCCCTTGTCAGCGCATTCATGGAAACTAGACTGTACCTACCAATAGAACTATGCTATGAAATATTTAATTGTTCTGTTGCAAGGACAATTTATTACAGTTGTACGATTTTTAAATACTGTTATTTGGCGTTACAATCTATTGGCTAGTAAGTGAATTATTACCATGTATATGGAGCTATTCCACGCTATACAAGGTAAATGTCAAATGTCATGCGGTTTTTGGATGAAGATGAGCTTTTAAACCCAAATCAACATGGATTCAGAAAAAACCGATGCTGCGAAACACAACTTGCCCTCTTAATTCACGACTTGAGCCGTATTATAGATGAGCAATCCCAGGTTGATTTAGTTTTATTAGACTTCAAAAAAGCTTTCGACACTGTGCCTCACAGTAGGTTACTTAGGAAACTTCGCGGTTACGGTATATCTAGACAAATATGTGATTGGGTTGCAGACTTTTTGAAGTAAAGAACACAGTGTGTAGTTCTCGACGGTGAGCGTTCATCACTTGCCGAAGTGAGGTCCGGGGTTCCCCAAGGAAGCGTGATAGGGCCTCTGTTGTTTCTCATATACATTAATGATTTGTGCGATATAATAAGGGGAATGAAAAGATTATTTGCCGATGATGCTATTATTTATCGTGAAATCACAACCCAGAACGACTGCGCTTTATTACAAGACGATATTATGAAAATAATTGCGTGGTGTAAAGACTGGCAGTTGGAGTTAAACGCTAAAAAGTGCCAAGTCATGCGTGTAAGTAAAAAGGTGAAACCATTTAGCTTTGTGTATACAATTAATGGCACTGTCCTTAGAACGGTAGATTCCGCTAAATACCTAGGGGTAACAATTCGTAATAATTTGTCGTGGAATGAGCATATCGAGAATGTAATTGGGAAAGCAAATCGTATGCTTCGATTTCTAGGTCGTAATTTAAAACAATGCACTCCGGAAGTTAAATCGATTGCGTACAAGTCCACTAGTGAGGCCTCACTTGGAATATTGTTGCTCTGTATGGGGTCCCCATCAAAAGGGATTAATGGAGGCATTACAGATGGTCCAAAGAAGAGCCGCCCGATTCGTGACAGGTATATATAGTTGGAGGGAAAGCGTAAGTGCCATGTTGAGGAGTTAGGTTGGGAAGACCTGGAGCACCGAAGGCGTAGCTCTCGACGGAAGCTAATTGAAAAATTCTCGACTGATGTATTTCGGAATGACAGCAAACAAATATTGCTACCAGCAACATTCATATCTCGGAATGACCGCGAAAATAAGATAAGAGAAATCAGGGCCAGAACTGATTCATTTCTCTACTCATTTTTTCCACGAGCGATTAGGGAATGGAATAGAATGGATTTACCGGGCGAGTAAACACATAATCGGACAGGAGTAGCTTCCGATAAAGCACTCCGGCCATCCTGATCTGGGTTTTCCATGGTTTCCCTAGATCGCTCCAGGCGAATGCTGGGATGGTTCCTCACAATAGCCCATGGGCGCCACCTGCCATATCCCGTATATCCCTTCCAAACCATTACCTTTCCTGATAGGTGCAATGCACCCTCCGCCAAACACTTTTAGTGAATCGCGGAGTAATAGTAATAGTAATAGTAAACACAAGCACTATATTTTTCTTTGTTTGCAATGATTTTGTTATGATAGCTATGCAAACGTATTAGTATGCAAAGTATATACAAACTATCACGGTGATCCATTTCATTAAAACTAAAACAGTAACTGTTTGGGGAACTGCGTAACTTATCAGGATAAAATTATTCTACACCATAAGCGATAACGTAAAGCATCGTTTCTCAAAATGGGGTACGCGAACTCCTAGGGGTTTCTCAGTTGATCATAGGGGGTTCGCGACAAGATTTCAGTAATGGAGGACTGGCTGTCACGCACAGTGGTGAATATTGCTCACTGTTGCCCATTATCGCTAGTAGTGGAGCTAAAAAAAAAAATAAAATACCATCGGTAACAATGTTTCTTGTCTGGTAACTCTTTGGCCTCACATTTGGGAAGAAACAGGTCGAATCTGCAGCCGGCCATCCAGATTTTAATTTTCGATGGTTTCCCCAAATCACTCCAAGCAGATGCCAGGATGATTCTTTCAAAAGCCCATGGACGAATTCCTTACCGTTCCTCGACCCTCTCCTTTCCTTCCTTTAATAACCTCGATTTTGACAAGGTGAAACGCCTGAAAACATATCAGTTTGTTAACCGTTAGTCTTAGTTTTTTTTTTTTTAATGCCATTGTTTAGTTTTTGCATAATGCGAGCACATACACATTTTTTTTTTTTTTTTTTTTTTTTTTTTTTTACAAATTTAATGTTTTTTGACTTTCTATCATTTGTAGTTTACTCTTTTCTAAAATAAAAGATCCTACACATATACCACATACATGTGCACAGACCAAAAATTTAATGATTTTGGCTAATTCGTAATCGGAATTTGTGTACCTTATCCGGATGACATGAATGATGTTGTATACGTTAAAGAATCACGTAAGCCTATCATTTTATGTAAGTTTTATTGAAATTCGTTATTTTGTTTTATTTGAATCAATTTTTTTTTTTTTTTTTTTTTTTTTTTGCTGTCGTCAGTCTTTAGACTGGTTTGATGCAATCCTCCATCCCTTCCTATCCTGTGCTAACCTTTTCGTTTCTACAAACAAATACAAAAATTTTCCAAAATTTACGGGCTGATCGCTGCTTAAACTGCTTTGTAAAAGGCTGTGTTCTCTCGCAGGTACTTTCTGAATTATTTGGTATAAGTAATAATGTCCGAATTAGTATTGTTATCCAAGTCAATTACAATAATAAGTAACAATTATTACGCGTGTGCATTTTGACTGAATATGTGATTGTTATAGATAGTTAATGTTTTAGAAAGTGATAAGAAATTACATGTTGTGTCGAAGTTGAATAACTCGATGGTATTAAGCTGGGCCACCCATCAGTACGTGACCAGCGGAGTCGCACGGATGGGTGACGAGGAAAGGCTGCCTTGCACTTCCGCGCCGCGCGCGTCGAGCGTCTCAATGCCGGCGGTCGTTGTGACAAGTGCGACGACGGATAAGGATATGGCAATGGATGAAGAAGCTACACCAGCCGCTGTGTTTAACATTCAGCGTATACACGGTGATGTGTACTCGGTGAGTAAAGAATTAAAAGAGAAAGCGTCCCACTACTCCACCAGAGAGGACATATAATAAACAGCCACGTGCCGTCAACTACAGAAAGAATTAGGTGAGCAAATTTACTGGAGTCAGTCTAGCAGTGTCGAAACTAGGTACAGCCAAGAAACCTAAGGCACAAAATAAGAAGACCGTGGAAACCTCTGCCAATACTGCAGTATCGGTCTCCGGGCGGAATGGAGTAGAGGTTGTCGTTCCAGGGTCCCAAGAGCAATGAGGATAACCACACTTACCAGAAAAGTGTAGAATCAGGCGACGAGGGCTTTGTCTTCCCTCGCCGTACAGCGAGGCCACCACCAACGCTCGACCCGGAAAAGGTGGAAACAACCAATCCTTTCCAACCAATACAGGACTATTCACCACAGATTACCAGAAGAGCGCATATCCCGCCAATTTTTGTGCAGTTTGAAGAGAATTATAAAACTCTGCACGACAAAATGAGTGACGTCGTGAAAAACCCTTTCTCAGCCAAGTCGACTGGAGGGGACAAAATAAATTTCACATTCACAACCGTTGAAGACTTCACAGCAGCCACCGAGATGTTGCAAGCTAGCAACTTTCCTTACTACACCTTCCCGATTGGACTACTATCACTTCTGAAGGTTGTACTCTGTGGGATTCACCACTATGGTCACTGACGATATCAAGCCCGAGGTAAAAGATATGGGCTTCAATTTCCAGACAATGGTTCAGCTGCGCCGCCCAGGAAGCAATGAGGTCATGCCTCTCTTACTTGTCGTTCTTCCTGACACCCCTGAGAATAGGCCCATCTTTAAGGTGGAGAGCATCTGCCACCTCAAGATTCAAACAGAAAAACTGAGAGATATAGCTGGACCCTCTCAGTGTTTAAATTTTCAACGTTTTGGTCATGTGGAAGCACTGTAGAATGCCTCCCGCTTGCGTAAAGTGTGCCGGCCCACATGATTCAAAACAATGCACATTGAGAAAAGGACAAGACGCAGTTAAGAGCTTGAACTGTGGGGGCGGCCATGTTGCGTCCTACAGAGACTGTCCTGTGTACAAGAAGGCACTAGAACGCCAGAGAGGCGTACCAGCTAATAGTGATACCGCCAAACAACATCGCAAGAAGGATTTACAGCCACTGGCAGAAAATTTACAGATCGTCTCCGCTATCAAGCATCCACAAACAAATACCTCGTCTCCACCGAGTGGCAAAGAACAGACGAAGCCCACTAGGATGACTAGGAAGCATCCAAAGTACTAGAAACACAGAAAATCCAATGAGACTGACGGACGCCTCTTCTCGGAAGTTGCGGGTCCACAGTTGGCCACTACTGCAACTTCTGACTCCAATCTGGTCGACCAACAAGAACATCAAAACCCGCAGAGCTACTGCACAGAAGATCTGTTAAACAACAAACCACGACATTGGCCTCCCTCAGCTGCTCCAGTTCAGGGGGCATCTGAGGGACTGGGTAAAATGATTGAGACTGTCCTAAATATGCTGGTCAGTCTAACCAAGCGACTGGACCAGATGACCACGGACATCTGCGCCGCAGTGAAGACAGCTCTAGCTACACCCAAATACAATTGTAATCTTCATTATGGATAGACGACCTCAACACAATAGTCTCTCTTTCTGCTTATGGAATGCCAATGACATTCATGGTTAGACCGTGGAATTCCGGCAGTTCATTAGGGAACAAGATCTATGTCTTGTCACCGAAACCCACCTAAAACCGTGACTGAAAACCTCGGTAGCCAACTACTGCTGTTATAGACATGATCGTCCAACTGCGAAAGGTGGCGTGGCTATCTATGTCAAGAGACATTCCACATTCCTTTGACAGGAACTTTCAGCCATCAGAAGTGGATGACCTGTTGCAAGTAGAAGAGGTACATCGCTGCCTAAACACCTATCTGCAGGTTGAGGAAGGGGACGACTAAGAAGAAATTGACACCATCACTCCGGAAAAGGTTGCGAGCTGCCTAGCCACACTTCACCCAGATAAAGCAACTGGCCATGATCGCGTCTTCAATAGCTGTCTCAAGAATCTACCACAGCAAGCGTCAACTTCCATGACAGAAATATTTAACAACATTCTTCGCACTCAGCAATTCCCCCCAATGCTGGAAACATGCTGAAGTTGTGGCAATACACAAAAGCGGGAAGGAACCGCACCTACTTCAAAACTACCGGCAAATAAGCAAAGCCTTTGAGAGGTTATTGCTCAAGAGGCTAAATCATTACATCGAACGGAACGAGATTATCCCCCATCACCAGCTCGTATTTCGCCGCAATCACTCCACAACGCAACAGCTCATGAGGGTGGTAAAAGCAGCGACAAGGGCATTCAACGAAAAACAATATTGTGGCCTGGTGTTTCTGGATATCGCCAGAGCGTTCGACTCTATGTGGCATACAGGTCTGATACTCAAACTATACGAACAAGGCTTCTCAGGCAGACTAGCAAAGCTCCTTATGTCAAATCTCACTGGCCGCATCTTTTGTGTTCGTGTCGGAGAGGCCACTTTAACGGTGAGGCGAATCCTTGCTGGGGTACCGCAGGGCTCTGTACTGGGACCAGTGCTCTACGCGCTTTTCACCGTTGACGTGCCTACAGCTCCTAGAGTTTTTACTGCCACCTATGCCGATGACACGGCATACTGCATGGCAAGCAGAAGCTGTGCCAACTAGGCGTCTGCAAGAAGTCCTTCGATTAACTGAGGACTGGGAAAAAACGGTGGAGGATAACAATCAACGCTACAAAACCGAAGCCATCATAATCAGTAAGAAACGCACTCAAAACCTTCGTCCCCTTCGACATCACAACGAGACGATCCCGTGGAGTCACTCTTGACCGGCGACTGACTTGGCGAGCCCATATTCAAGACATCAGGAGGAGGGCAAGTGCTAGATTACACGCTCTATACCCTGTGCTGAACAGGAATAGCCTTTTGAAGCCCGCCACTGGAGTAAACATCTATATCACCCAGGTAAGACCCATTATGCAATACGCTTGTCCCGTATGGGGCTATGCGGCTGCTTCGCACCTTCAGCGCCTTCAAGTGATACAGAACAGAGCACTAAAACGGGCCCTCCACTTCCGAGCAGATTTCCGACTGCAGTTCTGCACGAGACTACTAACATCCCGCTGCTGACGGAGCGCTTCAGACAGCTGTCTGCAACTTTCTACGAGCGCGCCCAGAAGACCAGGAACCCGGAAGTCAACTCACTCGGGCAAAACGTTAAAGGTATTGACCGTCGTAAAAGACCACTCGCAATTCTAACCTAAGAACGCCAACGATAAGCCATACCAAAAGCAATGTGTTGCTCCTAGATTATGTTGAAGTAAATGTCGAAAGACAACACACTTCAAAATACTCTGCCTGTTATTAACTGGCAGTAAATGGCGTGGCTACAGTAATGATTGTAATATAATGTCATTGATATTCATGGAGATGGAACAGATTGATTCACGTATGATTTGCATTGTGACGTGGAATTTTGATGTGTGTGTGTTTGTATTGTTGATTGTGTGAAATTAATTGTAGTGATTGACTGTTTACGAGTGCGTGACTTCGAATTTCGCGTATCGGTCATTCATTTCGTAGATTGCAGTCGAGTGCTATCTATCGTGTTTTAACGACGAAGTCGAAAAACGCGTCGAGCTGCATGGGCAGCTACGCCGGGCCACGTCCGCCGTCGCGTTCGCGATCATCGGCTTCCGCACCGCGCTGTTCCGTGCTGTTCGCGTTCGCGACATCGGTAACGAAAATGACGTCTAAGCCTGCTGCGGTTGTTACTGTTACTCGAGTGTGTGGCAACAGTTACAACGTGGAGATAGACACCCCACCAGATCAGCCAAATGATTTTCCTGTGACAACCAAGGGCCAGCACAATACGCCCATGTCATCATCAGCGGCACCTATGCCGACCTCTACCGACGATATGGCCTTGGTGGAGATTGCAAACCTGGACTCAATGCCTACTACGGAATGTGTAGTGGACTACACAGTGATGGAACACGAGCAAGAGGCCTCCGTCTCGCGTAAGCGTGCTGCAGAAAACACTTCAAATGATAAACATGACACACAGTCCAAGCGGGCTGCAAATTTTTTTGTGAAGACCAAATCCAGAATGCTGACTCCTCCGCTCAAATCCAACCGAAGGAAAGCAACCAAAGACGCAGAACATGGAGGCAGAGCAAGTTATGGGAACAGTGGAAGCTGAACAGACAAACCCTGTTAGGGAGTCGAAGCCGGTACCACTGATCGCGTCCTTCAAAGAGGATTATAGAAACCTCGAAACGACACTAAAGAAGCTTTGTAAGCACGATTACCGCGTCAAACCTACGGGACGCAAGTTATACAAGCTCTTCCTCAAAACTAAGACCGCCTATCAAGCCGTCTTAGGCTATGCGTCACAAGACAGCATACCTTTCTACACCTTCCCAACTGAAACTGATAGAAACCTGGAAGTCGTGTTGCGAGGTCTCCCATTCATTATCTCCCGGAGTACATCAAAGAAGAACTGGAAGTGCGCGGCATAGTGGCGAGGACAGTCGTTCGTCTGCGTTCACCAAAAACGCGTCAGGAAGTACCACTGTTCCTGGTAGTCATCTCGGATACCACCGAGAATAGAGCAATTTACAAAATGACGTCTCTATGCTCAGTGATGATAACCACCGAAAAATTACGTAGCACTCGAGGTCCTCCTCAATTTTACAATTGTCAGGGGTAAGGACACGTATCCCGGCACTGTGTAATGCCGCCCAAATGCGTCAATGCTCTCTCAGAAAGGGAGAAACCTCTCCCAAATGTGTCAACTGCGGCGGTGATCATGTGCAAGCTATCGGAAATGCACCGCTTTCAGTAGATTTAATGACAAACAGAAGGCAAACAATGCCTCCTACGTTGCCATTCTTAAGAAGAGGCAACAACAGAAAATGAGAAGAAGGAGGAGGAAGAGGCAGCAGCCTCCAACAAGGGCCTGCCCAACCCTGAGCTGAGACCGGGTAAAACCTACGCAGAAGCATCAGTTGGTGCTCATGACAATGGGAGGGATCACCAGAGAGACCCCTCCTCCGCCCAGGCAAAACCTCCGAGCAGGATGAAGAAAACTGAAGAATTGAAGAACCGCCCACCGGATGAGAACACCCGAAAGGATGACGGCTCCATCCTCTTAAACATGGTGCAGTCACTATTGCAGACGGTGACTGCATTAATTCAAGACCTGCCGCGTCAGATGGCGGAGGCCGTTAGGATGGCAATAACTGCCGTACAACAAGGTAACCAAGAACGTCATGGCTAATTCCATTGAAGACTTAACCATTTGCATATGGAACGCTAATGGCCTCTGGCGCCAGATGGGCGAATTTAAGGAATTCCTTAGGGACGAAGGCATTGATGTGTGCCTCGTGAATGAGACTCATCTCAAGCAGGGGATCAAAGCTGCTGCCCCCAACTACTCCTGCTATAGGTGTGACCGGCCAACCGCCGGAGGTGGTACCGCGGTCTTCGTTAGGAGCGCCATTAAGCACTACCAAATAGTATTACCCCGCATGGAGACCATAGAAGCAACCGGTGTCGCTGTCGAGACATGTCGGGGGAGACTTGTGTTTGTTGCTGTATACCGACCACCAGGACGCCTACATGAAGGGGACATTTCTGCGCTTCTTAGTCTGCGCGGCAATCTGTTTATTGCGGGTGACCTGAACGCCAAGCATGTCGCCTGGAATTCACGAATCACCAACAATCACGGAAGGAAACTCCTACGAGTGGTCGAGAACCACGATGCGGTAGTTTGGGGACCACCGAACCTACCATCTATGGACGTGGCCTCCCTGATGTTCTTGACATCGCCATAACCAAGGGCCTAAGACACAACATAGCCGTCACCACCAAAACGGTCTTGTCATCCGATCATGTCCCGGTGCTTTATTATATGGCGGCGGACATATCATCACGCAGGACAGACTAGCCAGAAACTTACGTGAGATTAACTGGGAAGTCTTTAAGAACCTCCTCACACAGCGGATCGAATCTGCAGCGCCACCCTCTGCTACTGGCCCCTCTGCCGCCGTTGCTGCAGATGCGAGCAGATGCGGCTACCCGGCCGCGCCGTAACCAGCTCTCGACAATTGCCTTCCCACATCCGAGAGGCAATAGCAATCAAAAACCAACTAAATAGGGAGTGGCATCTCACTAGGGATCCGGCTACAAAGAGAGCGGTAAATCGCATGCAGCGGGAGATCAAAGCGGAGGTAGAACAGTACAGAATTTCTGACTGGTCTAATTTCATTTCCACCTTGAATATAGAAGACGGGTCTGCATGGCGAGCCACGAAGGCCCGACTCCGCCAGAGGATAAAGATCCCACCTCTGGTTGTTGGAAACAACCATGTCTGCGTCCCAGAAGAAAAGGCTGAAGCTCTTGCTGAGACCTTTGGGGCAAACTTTAAACCAGTCGACGTCCCTAGAGGATGAGCACATAAACTTCGTGGAGCGACGCCTGAGTCGCTTCCTAGTAGCTGTTCCTTCGGAGGAAATCACGGTACAGAGGGGTGACATGGCCCTCGCGAACCTGAAAATCAAGAAAGCTGCCGGACACGACGGGATTGGTGGAGGGATTCTCCGACAAATGCCCCTACGGCAATCCTATACATCACGGAGTCTTTCAATTCTCCGTACAGGCGAATACCCGCAAACGTGGAAACATGCCCACATTATACCCATTCCCAAAGCGGGCAAGGACAGGAGGTCACCCAAGTCTTACCGACCGATCAGCCTGCTGCCTACACTTTCCAAAGTGTTTGAAAGGATATACCTTAAGAGACTGCGCAGAATCATAGACAACGAGAGGCTGCTGCCGGATGAACAGTTCGGCTTCGACAAGGGCATTCCACCCTCAGCAGCTCCTTCGTCTTGCTGAAGAAGCCTTTGCCGTTTTTGAACGTCGCGAGTACTTCGGTGCGGTCCTGATGGATGTCAGCCGAGCCTTCGACTCAGTGTGGCACCAAGGACTCTTATATAAACTTCTCACGCAAGGAGTACCTCTTTCTCATGAAACTACTCAAGAGCTACCTGGAGGGACGAACCTTTCGAGTAGTCATGGACGGGGCCACATCCTCAATAGAACATCGCTTAGGCCCGGTGCTATACAGCCTCTACACTGCTGATACACCTACTACAGCACGTGTTAAAAAAGCCTGTATGCCGATGACACGGCCATGTTTGCCAGAAGCCTGAACATCAACAATCTGCGACGTCGACTACAACAAGCGTGCGACAATATTCAGGAATGGGCAACGAAATGGCGGCTAGCCTTTAATGCGCCAAAGAGCCAAGCGATTGTATTGACTAGGAAGAAGGTTCTACAAAACCTGACTCCTCTTACTCTCTTCGGCGAAGATATCAACTGGACAAGTACTGCCACCTACCTTGGTGTGAAAATGGACAAGAGAATGACGTGGAAGCCTCACGTCACCAACGTCCGCGCAAAGGCATCTGGGAGAATGAGAATTCTATACCCGATTCTCAACCACTCTTCTGCACTGATGCCGCAGCTGGGAATCCACCTCTATGTTGCGCTAGTCAGGCCAATAATGGAGTACGCAGCAGTTGTCTGGGGGAACACTGCTGCCTCCAACTTACAGCAACTGCAAGTTGTACAAAACAGGGCCATAAGACAGGCATATCATCTACCGCGTGAGACGAGGACACATGTGCTGCACCCAATAATTGGCCTACCAAGCTTCGTGAGAGGTTTGAACGGCTGGCAAGACCATTTTACGCCAATAATAAAAAACTCTACTAATCCGCTGATAACCGCTCTAGGTGCGGATCCAGTATATGTCAATAGGCCTACTCTCAGGTGGCCAAAGAAACTACTGGACCACTAATTATGCACTAAAATATAATAACAATGACAAAAGCACCGGATATAACAAATCCATATAGAGACGAACCGTTTTGATAATGACAATTAAACTTCCCCTCAACCTGGGACATAGGTTTTTCCAGTAAGGAATGTCACTGCATTGCACTCACTGCAGTAATGATTGTAATAAAGAAACAACAATCTTGTTATAATACGTGAGGTATTTGAATTTTGCAATTATTTATTACTTTTTGTCAATGGGTTATTGTATCTCCAATCAGTTATTTAACGCAGTGTGTTTACTGAAAACGCTTAACAACCGTGAAATCGTACAGTTAACACTTATATTCTGCCACACTGCAGTGAATAGCACAGGCGTTGAGCATCGTGTAGAGCAGGGATGGCCTACCCGCGGCCCGCCTTGTACATTTTTGCGGCCCGCAAGATTCATCACACTTTTACAAAATATAATTATTTTATAGTGGCCAAAGTAGTGAAAACCAATGTATTAAAAAATACTCTATTGTGCATTTATATATTCAAAAATTAACTTTCGAAATTATGAGAAAAAATTAACTTTGATTTTAAAATAATTATCTTGCGAATATATGACAGAAATTGCATGTTTCATTTATGAGTTTTCAGTCATGAGTTCGCAGAATAGTTAAATTATATTTACTCCAAAAAAATGTCTATAGTGGGGTACAAATCTAATATGGGGATATATAATATTATATGCGGCCCGCGGAGTTATGATGCATTTCCAAAGTGGCCCGCAAGATCATTTGGGATGGCCGTCCCTGGTGTGAATGCCTGCGTGATGTTGTATTCTGATAGGGCTTAATTAGAAGCGCAGGAGTCCTCAGGTTCGTGGCGTACTGAGAGCGGGCGGCGGGGGCCATTGTTGTTACGGTGCACCACGCTGCGCGCATCACAGATACCATCGGCAGGAATAAATACCAGCCTGGAGAGCTAGGCGCTCGCAGAGCCTTCAAATGGACTGCTAATAGATCCGATAGCGCAGGCTGACAGCAGCCTCAGCGTAACTCGTTGTGCTGTTCAGTGCCAGCGGCCGAGCCGGTCCGTGAGCGACGCAAAACACACGCTCCGATCATCCCAGAAACGAACAATAAGCTAAGCGAACTCATTTGGATATAGGAATACAACTTAATTGCGACGGTGCGTCAATTATCCCTCACACCCATTTGCCCCTTTCTTGTACCCGCCTAATTTTTCCCTTGACGAATTTTTATTTTAAATTCTTTCAGCGTTTTAGCTCAGTTATTCATCATTTCGTTCCTATAAAAGAAAATTTTCCCACATCTTTATATCCGAAATCGAGTGCCAGCTTGTGGCCATGGTTACATTTTTCCTGTACTACTCTTAATTCTTAAACCAATATCTTCCCACTTCTCATCAGCTATATACGCTTTGTACAATACCACCATTCTCTTCACCTTCCTCCTGTCTTCCAATAAATCCAAATGAAGCTCCTTTATCATATCAGTAACTGACTGTGTTCTGCGCTCCTTTGCTCCGCGTTAAACTCCTGTACTTGACAGCCAAAATGTGGGTCCCACACCACACCACTTTATTCTTAGTTGCTGTAACAAAGACAGAAGCAATAATCCAATAGGTGCATATACATTTCTGTCGCAGGTCATCACACGCAACAAATTAATAACCCTAATTTTATCGTGCTCTCTAATCCGAAAGTTGTATTGATTCAATTCATATTTCGAATTTGTGTGGCAAGGCATAGGTGATAATTCTCTGCGTTTCACGAAAGGGTAAATAATTTCTTTTCTCTGTGTCGTAACTGCACAAAGTTTACTGCATGTAGCTTTCTGTACATGTAGGTATTTGTATGAGTTTCGTTTGTTACCACTTCCATACTGTAGTTTTGTATGGTCGCAGTTAAGCCATACAATCGCAATAAACTTATCACCAAAAACATAATCACATGAGTTTAGTAACAAGAGCTTGCTTGTGGAAAATAAACCTTACAAAGAGAGTTACGTACAAATATAACAGGAAAATCCTGGAAAAAGAAACTGACATCTGTCCCTTGTTACACACGCTTTTTTTGTTTCTACACAACAAGTAAAATTTCCAACGAGAATTTGAAAGGTATTTTGTCAGATCACTATTAGTTAGCGAGATACTCTAAAGATAATAAATTCGCATTCTTTAGTATGTCTCCAACTTGTCGTTCTCCTCCTACCATCAGGCGTCGAACAAAATTCTAGGACTTTTGGGGTATAGGTTCCCACACTGAGGAGTGGGAAGACGAGATAGCCTTGCCGCTCGCTTGGTCGACACCGTAGGAAATACTAATCTCCACCGCCGCCTCTTAAGCCTGGCACACACACTCATGTTTGTCTGTCATTTTACTTGTACAGCCTCGAGTTTTAATGCAAAACGGAGAGTGTATGGGAACAAGTCTATCGATTTAATCAAGGCGTTCCGTCAATCGTTTGCCTTGAATGTATTCAGGAGTGCTCTTGATATTCCGTGCGTGTTCCTGTTTGTCGTCCAGCAAAAAGGCGTATGTGTACGTATTTCCGTCTTGCGATCGTCTTGAATGAGGGGTATTAGACTAATGTCACGTAAATTTCTCACTGAATTTATTGATTTATACACGGAAAATGAGTGTCTGTGGAAAATCAAATGTAAGGATTATTTAAACAACATAAAAAAGTAATTGAAAGAATTTGATCAACAGGCAACTAAAGAAACGGTTATAAAAATGAATTAATTAATAAATTGTTTTCGCAAGACAGAAAAAATATAACGAATAACGTTAATTTGGATCTGGTACGGAAGACATGGAAGCGCCATATTATAAGTATTTTGATATGCTGCTGTTTCTTATCAATAATTTGAATATCGTTACATCTACCTTTTGATAAAAAAAATGCAGTGTAGCATCAATACGTTCACGGTGTGTTATTGCTTATTGCGTTCTAATTCTAGTATCTTGCCCTTTAATACGTGGAGTCACCACTGCCAGCAACTTGAGGTATTTTTCTTCGTTTATGCGAAAATAACTAAACCAATCTTTAGGTTCTAGCTTCAATTAATTTAGTAAATTCATGCTATTAATTTTTGTTCTCTTAAATAATTAATGTTTTGACCACTTCTCTCTAATTCTGTCCCTTTTTTTCTTTTTTATTATCATAGCAATAGCTGGAGCAACAGCTAATTTCTGTATGTCAGCCGTATTTACATTTCGCCACTGACAGTAAAATGAAGTAGTAAACGGAGTGTCTGTGGACTCAGATGAGTTACGTCAAATGTTCCGTCTCGCGTTACAACTTGAGACAGTACAAGCAAAACGATCGACAAACACGAGTGTGTGCCAGGCTTATCACATACTTATTGAGTTTCCTCTGACGTGTCATTGTTATTACTGGGAAGTGACATTTGCCTTTGTAATAATGAAACCTTGGCTGCGGGGGGGGGGAAGAACTTGCTTTTCATAGAAGGGGTGGGGGGAACTATTCTTTTGACGAATGGGAGGCGTAGTAAAAAAATAAAATGAAATTTAAAAACTGGGAACCTCTTGTGTACGGGGTTGAATTTGCATTGTTGCAATGATAACCACAGAGGGTAAAATCTCGCTGGTTGTCAGTGCTTATCTGCTGATATACGCCTGGCATGTGCTCCTATGGGTTAGAAGTTTTCCTCTGTTCTCATCTGCACCTACTGCTCTTGTTGCTTGATATAATATGATTTATGAGAACAAGTAGTATGTGCATGTCGGTGATATTTTTCTGGGACATGTAGCGTGATAGCGTGCTGTGACGACACTGGAGTACAAGTGGAGTGGTGAGCGTCTCTATCCGACCGCTATAGTCCAGTTCGATTCCTGAACTACTGCAGCCAGAGGAAACTTCCAGCTTCGAGGAAAGATCCTCAGCTTCATCACGATTCCCATCTTGGCTGTTGAGTTGACGCCTACCAAGGAGAGGTCACGACCTTCGGCCAATCGGTTAAATAAACTTCGCCATAGCGGTTGAGAACCACAAAAAACAGTTCCTATAAGGATATTTACTTCAACACTCCATAGTTCCAAAAAAATCGATATCAAAGATAACTGAACCGTGTCGCTTTCGGATCAGGGAGAATCGAAATATAGTCAAAAGATCAGTAATTTTCTTGAATGTTGTGGGGTCCTCAAGCTAAAAGTTTTTGAGAAATAGCAGAAAACATAGCCTAACCGGTTGGTGATAGAAGAAATTTTCATCATCAGGACTTGGCTGGAAGGGGAGAAGAGGTGTTCATATCAACAGATCATCCGCCGAAGTCCTGGGTTAAATGCCTTACCTCTCCGCATGCCTTTTTTTAAACTGCTTAACGTCTCTTAACAGTGAGGTCATTAGAGACGGGAAAGGATGGGAGGCAAGGAATGGTAAGGAATTCGGCCATGGCCTTTTGAAGGAAGCATCCCGGCATTTGCGTGGAGTGATTTGGTAAACCATGGAAAACCCATATCTGGATGCCCGGACGGGAATTCGAACCGCCGTCCTCCCGAATGCGAGGCCAGAACGCTAACCATTACACCACCACTCTCGGTCTCCGCATGCCATATAGAGTGAGAGTACCGCAGTTACTGGGATATTATACATTGGGGTGCCCCTGGAGTCTTTCGGAAGAGCCGGCCTCCATGGGCCGGCTCCAGATTTCACTCTCTTCCTTCTTCATCTCTCATGTCGAACAACACTTTACACTGAACACATACAATCTCTGTCATCCACACTTATAATTAGTAAATACACATAGGAACGCACACTGCGAGAGCAACGAGAAACCACCATACTTCATCTTCCCAAGAGAGTTCCCATGGAGGATTACAGTGTTTACAGTGCAACTAGTAAATCAGTAGTGTCTAGACGCCGGTCACTTGCCGTTTTTTCCCCATGTATTTCTTATGGGAGCCGGTGCGCGGACAGTTTACCCTTATGAGCGCCGGTCAGCGGCCAGTTTTTCCCCCTCCCCCCTCCCCGCCGCGCACGTGCCGCCAGACCACCCACGTCGCGCAGGTGTTCGCCAGCCGCGCGCCCGACCGCGGAGCGGAAGCCATTAGTCATGTCAACACCTGTCAACAAGGCCATTACTCAGCCGTCTTCCCTTGCAGCCGGCCGCCGCGCCGCCGCGCGCAGCTGGAAGCCATTAATTATCGGGGACGCAAAGCGCTTCCCACGCTATCAAAGGCTCCCACGCCGCCGCGCCACCCTCCCGGCCTGAATTTTAAGTAGTCGGCTCGCCGGGCCGACACTCATAAATATTCCCTTATCCGCGCGCCAGGCTTCATAATTATCTCCTGACCTCCTCGGAAGGTATGTGTGTGTGTTAAAAGCTAAAACATTTTTTCAACTTTCACGGTATTTTACGATTGTGCGGGAGGAATATAATTTACCCCGAGAAATATGGCCTTAGATTCCTCGGGAGATTAATGTCGCCAGACAACACAGGCAAAGCGTCGTGTTCCCACGCCAAGCGCTCCCCACGTACATCTGGCGCGCAGGTGTGCCCGGGGACGCAGTCTTCCCACGCTAAGCGCTTCTCCAAGGCTCCAGACTCGTGTATAAATAGGGCAGAGACCTCCCTTCAGCCATCCAGTCTTCTCTGAGCGGCCGAGCTGAACACTTCGATCATCGCAATGTCTTCTGAGGATCTTAGCTTATTCGCCGATATTGGTAAGTAAATTATTGTTATTTAACTTGTTTTTCTGACTGTTTTAAATTCTTTCACATATACTGATGAGTTTTTTTTTTTTCTGCTTCAGACATTGATGAAATTCTCGCTGCGGATGATTTCGGTAATGATAATATTTTTTAACGTAACTAGATTTATGAAAAAATGTATAGTGCTGAAGCAGTAGTCTATATTATTTATTTATTTGTTCGCAGGTGATTTGGATATTTCCTGCAGTGACCTTTTTTATTTCAGTACGTATTTATCTATAGATTATGTTTTTCCCCATGTCTTTATAACTATTGCTAATACATTTTTTTTCTTTTTTTTTTCAGATGAACCATCACGCCCAGAGAAGCGTAAGGGTAATTCTGAAGAATTAAGTAGCCCAAAAAGAGCTTGTGATTGCTCACAATGGAGCATTGACGTGGATGTGCCACAGAGCATGTCACCACCACATAGCATGCCGCCAACTCCACCACCACAATGGGTTCTTCCACAACCACCAGCACACTGGAATATCGGTAAGTCCAGTACATCAGTAATTTACCTATATTATTTTATGCGTACAAAATTATGTTTTTCATGATACTAAAATATTTTTCTTCTTTTTTTATGTTTCAGAGGGGGCGGTTGGACGCCCGGCCAACGAGGCAGTTCCGCCACCAATATGGCGACCATGGGAGACATCGGAACCTAGCCGACCGCCCGCCACAGCAGCAGCCGGGCCCCCCAGCCGCCAGTCCGCCGACCCATCGCCCGGCTCCAGCCGCCACTTCAACAACCCATCGCCGGGACCCAGCCGACAGTATGCCGACCCATCGCCGGGACCCAGCCGCCAGTCCGCCAGCCCATCGCCCGGCTCCAGCCGGCAGTCCGCCGACCCATCGCCCGGGCCCAGCCGGCAGTATGCCGGTCCTTCGGCCGGGTCAAGCCGACAGTATGCCGGTGCAGGGGCAGCCTTATGCAGTCATGATCATGCAACAACGATGGGTGAGTCAGCAGTATCGCGATTAGTCCTTGAAGACAGGCTTAGTGCATTTAAAAATAGAATTTATTCCGGGACAATTTCAAATTCTCAAAATTTCATAGATCCAATGAATTTCATTGATGCTTGCTTTAAACTCGTTGCCGGTAAAGTTCGCGAAATTGTGGATAATCGGTCCTCCCCATCTGTAAAGGTGCAGGTTGGACTGATTAACACATATAAAATACAGAAGGAAATGATTTTGGAAACCGCCCGTATGTGCTTTTTAACTAAAATGCGTGAAGTCACAACAAGCACTTGCCTGTCGGATTGGTATGAAAAATATGTGAAGTCGGAGCTCAGAGTAAAATTGTGTGAATTTCAAGAAAGGACAAGTGGCAAAACTCTCGATAGAATAGAATCCCTCGACATTAGCATTTCTAATTTTCAACCTTTCTATCGGGGGTCTTCCTATGTTGCTCTGCCACTTGATATCTGTAGAAAGAAGGCCGTCATCAATGTTGAAAACAAGAATGACGAGTTGTGCTTTCTATGGACAATTCTTGCATATCACGTAAAGGCGCTAAGCAAAAAACCTACAAGGGTTAGCAAATATAAGAAAGTACGTTCACTCTACCCCCTCGATTTTTCAGGTATTGAGTTTCCGGTAAAACTCTCCGACATTTCTAAATTTGAGAGGCAAAATCCAGACTATTCAGTAAATGTTTTCGGTCTGGATGAAGTTAAAGGTAAACATGTAGTTTCCGGGACCCTCCATCACACTGCAGACAAACGCGTTCACCACATAAACATGTTGTTGATTACCGACGGCAGCGGGAAAAAATTCCATTACTGTTGGATTCACAACTTGTCGGCGTTAGTCAGTTCTTCTTTAAGTTTGCATGAGCATGCTATTTTTATTTGTGACAGATGTCTGCAACATTTTGGACGCAAAGATCTCCTGGACCGCCACGAGATCGACTGTGCAAGGGTTGATCCTGTAAGAGTGGATTTACCCGGCGACGACGATAAAACTTTAAAGTTTAAGGATTTTGTGCACCAAGAGCGTGTACCCGTCGTCGTTTACGCGGATTTTGAAAGTTTATTGCTACCTTATGATTCTTGCAGTCCCCCACCCAACGCCTCTCACACTACTTTAGTCCAGAAACATATCCCTTTCGCTGCCGCATACCAGGTCGTTTGTCCACTCGTACCTAGTCTGTCGCGTTTCAACTCCTTCAGGGGAAAAAATCCTGAAAATTGGCTTGTTGATGAACTCGTCAAACTTGCCAAGAAAGTTGATAAAATTTACAAGAAGTGCATTCCTCTTGTAATGACAGACGAGCAAGAAGCAAAGTTTGCTGATGCTACGGTATGCCACATCTGCGAGAAAGACATTGAACCGGGGACTGTCAAGGTCCGCGATCATTGTCATATCACAGGTGAATTTAGGGGGGCTGCACATAATGATTGCAATTTGCAGTATAAGACTAAAAAGTACATACCCATTTTCTTTCACAATCTTTCTGGGTATGATGCTCATTTCATTGTAATGGCATTATCAAAACTCGATTCTGAAGGAATGGACGTGCTTCCCATCAACACAGAACGTTATATTTCTTTTTCGAAAAAGATTGAATTCACTTCAATCACGTTAAGGTTTCTGGACTCATACCGGTTCATGCAGCTCCCATTAGATAAACTGGTTGGAACCCTTGAGGACGACGACATGGACATTACTAGTGCTCATTTCACCGACCCCGAGAAGTTCCAATTAGTTAAACGGAAAGGTGTCTTCCCTTACGAATACATGGATTCGTGGGATAAGCTCACCGAGGCCACGCTTCCTCCAAAATCAAAATTCTACAGTTCGTTGTCGGAGTCACACATTTCTGATGAAGATTACGAACACGCGACAAAGGTGTGGCGGACCTTCCAGATCAAGACTTTGGGCGAATATGCAAGTCTGTACATGGACACAGATGTGCGGTTACTTGCAGATCTGTTTGAGAAATTTAGGAGTGTATGTTTGGGGAAGTACACCCTGGACCCCGCCCACTATTTCACATCCCCAGGCCTTTCGTGGCAGGCTATGTTAAGGAGCACGCGTGTCGAACTGGACCTTCTGACGGATATCGACATGCTGCTCTTTTTCGAACGAGGTATTCGCGGAGGTATTTGCCAGTGCGTCCACAGGTATGCGAAGGCAAATAACCGGTACATGCCGGAGTACAACCGCGAGGCGTCTGAAGATTTTATAATGTACTTCGACGTAAACAATCTTTACGGCTGGGCCATGTCGGAGTATCTACCCTCTGGTGGGTTTCAATGGCTATCGGCTAAAGAGATTGCTAGCATAAATTTCATGAGCGTTGCAGCTGACTCACCTAAGGGGTTCGTATTGGAGGTAGACCTTACGATTCCTCAGGATAAACACGACGTTTTAGCAGACCTGCCGCCATGTCCAGACCACAAAGCCCCAGAAGGTTCTACCCTCCCCAAGCTGATGACCACACTGGAGAACAAGGTACGGTATGTTCTCCATTACCGAGTCCTCCAGCAATGTGTAGGCTTGGGGCTGCAGGTGACCGAAATACACCGGGTAATATCTTTCAATCAGTCACCATGGTTGAAAGAATACATATCTCTCAATACGTGTTCTCGCCGTGACGCCAAAACAGATTTCGAGAGAGATTTTACAAACTGATGAACAATTCAATTTTCGGCAAGACTATGGAGAACATTCGAAAACACCGCGACGTGAAATTGTGTACAGCATGGGTGGGCCGCCGCGGTGCCCGCAAACACATAGCTTCACCACACTTTAAGCAAGTAACAGTTTTCAAACAAGAACTTTGTGGCCGTGGAGATGGCGAAAGCTAGGATAGTTTTTAATAAACCCGTGTATGTCGGAATGTGCATTCTTGACCTGTCTAAACTGAGGATGTACAGATTTCATTATGAATTTGCCATTCCTCAGTTTAGAAGCCCTAAATTGCTATATATGGATACAGACAGCTTCATCTACTTGGTGCGGAACTGCGATCCATATGAAGTGATGCGACGCAACGGGGAGGAGTTCGACACGTCTGGGTATAGCACCGGCAACCGTTATGGGATAGAATCCCACAATGAAAAGGTTGTCGGTGTTATGAAGGACGAAGCGAATGGCACCCTGATTGCGGAGTTTGCGGGGTTAAGGGCAAAAATGTATGCATTCCGGCTCGAGACAGACCAGACCTCTAGACGGGCTAAAGGTTTGGCTGGCTCAGTCACTAGAAAGCTGCAGATGGAGGATTACATAAATTGCCTCCATGGCGAAACACCCAGGTACCATCTGCAGCAAAGGATCACATCAACCCTTCATGTTGTAAATACTGTTCAAATATCCAAACTGGGTCTGTCTAGATCGGACGATAAGCGGTATATTTTCCCCGACGGGATAGAGACCCTCCCGTGGGGGCACAAGTCTGTAAATAATGTGTGAATGTTTTGTAAATATACCGTTTATCAGTGTTTCTAGTTTGTAAATATGTATCAATTTTGTAAATATGTAGATAAGTTAGGACTCTGTAAAATCTCAGTTTATCACGTTAGGACGCTGCATAAAATATAAATTGGCTGCTGGGGGAGTGCTGCTGAATTGCTTTGTATGACATTTTGTTTGCTGAGCCGTATGCTCATTTGCATTATATTAACGTAACGGAAAAAAAAAATTGTAAAATAGACTAAGTGTACCGAAGTTAGATTGTAAGGTTGCTGAGCTGTATGCTCATTTGCATTATATTAACGTAATTGAAAAAAAAAAAAACACATTGTAAAATAGACTAAGTGTACACAAGAAATTATTGCTGTACATAGATTGTAAGTTTGCTGAGCTACATGCTCATTTGCTTTATATTAACGTAATCGGAAAAAAATTTGTAAAATAGGCTAAGTGTACAGAAGTTAGATTGTAAGTTTGCTGAGCTGTATGCTCATTTGCATTATATTAACGTAATTGAAGGAAAAAAAAAAAAAACACAATTGTTAGAAAAAATAAGTTTATTTATTAAGGAAACAAAATGTATTTTACATTTTAAATAAATCTTTTTATGAATCCACGTGTTATGTGATTTATCAAAACCCAACCACTTCACCAAGATCATATTTTTTCCTTCTCTTTATCACTCGTTCAACCAAAAATAAAAATAAAAAAAAATGTACTTGTAAGTTTTGTTAGTTGTAATTCTTGGCTGGCGAGCGCGTTAACCTAAGCTAACACGTAACATGCTGAACATACCCAACCTAAATTATCTACAATAACCTCAATTACTGTAAATGTTTCATGTTATTTTTTTTTTTTTTTAGTCCAAAACTAGGGCTAATCTCAATAACCTCAATTAGTGCAAGGGTGTCATGGTTTCTTAACCCAAAACTGGGGTTAACCTTTAGTGCATCGCACCCTCGTTCCCGCTATTTCCCATCACACGGGCTCTCAATTTATGAAAAATAAGGGTTAACCTGAGCTTGTACTAACTTATCCCACCTCATTCCTTCGTAAGGCCGGCCCAGCATGTTATGTCTTAGCTTACGTCTTAACCTCTAGTGCATCCCACCCTCATTATCGCTTCACATACACTACGAATTTATGGAAAATAAAATTAACCTGAACTTACGCTAACTTATTCCACCTTCATGATAGTGGTTTTTGTTTAAGACTTGTGTGTGCGTTAATGTGTGTGATGCGTTATGTCGGCACCTTGATCGCATTGAGTTCTGTATGTACATATAGTATGCTTTCATCCTTTGCTCACCCTATCATGATTGGAAGATTGTATGCGTTGTGATACTTATCACATAGTTTTTCCTAACCTTTGCCCCTTTGATCGCTAACATCTGTAGTTTTCATCCTTTGCACTCCCTGACGGTAATGTGATGTGTATGTTGGAGGGGCCGTGCAGGTTTGTCTGGGAAATGTCGCTACGCTACATCCGAAACATATATTTTGTACATATATGACACTTTTCTGTAGCCAGTTGTAGAAATGAAAACACATCACATAGTTGGGCATTGCACTCTGTGGTGCACGCAGGTGTAATTGTCATGTCAACCAACGACATCTTGTTTTGGAAGGAAATTACGTAATTTTTGGTAATATTTTACATAGTTTTAATCTTTTTTTTACCGATTTTCATTAAATTTAAGGGAATTTATGAGATTTTTCATGCTTCTTACTGAAACTGTATATTTTTCATGAAATTATGCTTCTCTCTTGCTCCCTGTAATGCTCGTTACTTTGTTCTTTTTCTCTGAATGGTCGGTTTTCATAATTATGTACACAACAGAATTGGGGATTCACACCGGTATCCTCCTCAACGAGAGACCACCGAGGATCATAGAATGGTCAACGAAGTGTTTACCATCAGTAAGTGAGAATTAACAAATCCTGTAACTTATTTGCTTAAAGACTATCGGGGATAAAGATATTGCATGAGCATTTTACCAGCAAGTTACAACTAACAAAACTTACAAGTACATTTTTTTTATTTTTATTTTTGGTTTGAACGAGTGATAAGAGAGAAAAAATATGATCTTGGTGAAGTGGTTGGGTTTTGATAACATCACATAACCACGTGGATTCATAAAAAAGATTTATTTAAAAATGTAAAATACATTTTGTTTCCTTAAAATAAACTTATTTTTTCTAACAATTGTGTTTTTTTTTTTCCTTCAATTACGTTAATATAATGCAAATGAGCATACAGATCAGCAAACTTACAATCTAACTTCTGTACACCTTAGCCTATTTTACAAGTATTTTTTTTTTTCCGATTACGTTTAATATAAAGCAAATGAGAATGTAGCTCAGCAAAACTTACATCTATGTACAGCAATAATTTCT
>JARYHS010013630.1:70004222-70124600 GCA_031002005.1 Vandiemenella viatica | reverse complement strand
TCAACGGCAGTGATGACATCTTCCAGCAGGATAAATGTCCGTGCCACAAGGCCAGAGTCATCCTGTGTTGGTTTGAGGAGCATGATGGTGAGCTGAAGTTGATGTTTTGGCCACCAAATTGCGCCTCATCTCAACCCGATAAAACACAACTCTTCATCCGAAAATCACCGGAACGTAATTTAGGGGAATTGCGTGACCTGTTTCTAGGCGACTGGTGCCAGATACCTCCAGAAACCTACCAATAACTTGTAAAATCTAATTCCACGCCAAGTCACTGCTACATTGCTTTTCAAGTGTGGAATAACACTCTTTGAATCGGTGGTCATAATATTTTATACCACCAGTGTATATAGAGACGTCAACTGAAACTTGTTAAAATTCTATTAACATTGTGTTAAATATGGCCGTGAGCATATGTCATATCCCTTTCAGCGTATCTCTGACTTCAGAATTCTTTTACATAAACTATTACTTTTTAACTTTGTAGCTCAATTAAACAATATTCAAACTCTCTCTCTGGTCATTTGACAAAGATTACTAATAATATTACATTTTCTTTTACCTAATATCGTTCCTTAAGATCTTCCGCCTGGGAGGAAATACTTGTATCGACATCTTTTTATACTAAGTTGCATTTCCACTTTCATCAATCCGGTTATAATTCCTTTCCATCCTTCTCATGAATTGACATTAACTTTTATATTGTACCTGGAATTATTTCACGATTTTTCCTTTTAAATAAAATCAATAATACTATAAAATCTTTAGAATTCTTCCTGTATTATTCCACTCTAAATATAACGTTACACTGTATGAACAATTATTATTTAACAACTTCATTAACATCAATATTCTCTTTGGCCGCCAGCCGTACAAATTATTCATAATACATTATTTTTTTTTTTATAGCCCGACAACTTTCTACCGGCACCATTTCCAATTTCAGATCCGCCATATCTACTCAATCACTTCCATTCCATGCATCCATCAGCCCACACATTTCTTTGATGTCAAAGATTCTTAGCGAAGACTTTTCATTAATGGAGGAAAGTGCCCTATACCGGACCTCTTCCCTTAAAGTGTATCCCCGGTCTCCTACCTCTTGAAATCTAGTAGGATCTACTGTAAATAGTAGTTTAGGCTTCTACCACTCTCTTGTAGAATGCTAGCGCCGCCCGCTTCATTGGTTGTTCATTAAATCGCCATTACGTGCTTTGGCAGTAGACAAACTTTTTACATTCTGCTATATTTTTTAAAATTTCTCCTGGATATAGGCAGGTAAGCCTACCGACCTATATATACTCTTAAAAGATAAAATTTTATGTTAATTTTTATTGCTAAACTGTTTTGTTGAGAAGTTTGGTTAAATTTTTTTTGGGTTAAAACAAAATACAGGCTATAGTTGCGCAAACCGGACCCTTTTCATTTGCCTAACCCCCTTATTATTATTATTATTATTATTTTTTTTTTGCTTAACGTCAAATATGTAAAGTAATGTTTGCATTTTTACGGTAATCTTATCTACGCCTTATAAAGCCCAATTGATGAAAGTTAAAAGAGCTAAAGAAGTCAAGGAAGCTCAAGAACGTAATCGTGTTCGAGGATGCAAAAGCAGTCGCGGCCGGGGACACAGGTCAGCAACAGGGCCTGTAGAAAGAGCTTGTGAAAAGGCGCCTCAATTTTGAGAAAAATGTGAAAGAATCAAGCACTGAGGGTGAGAAAACCTCTGTATCTTTGGAATGACAGATTCGGGTCAGGAAATTTTTTGAGGTTTCAAAATGGGAAATTTACATGATGTTCGTGATATGTTTAGTGTAGGCACATGTCGCTTGTGCTGGGGCTGAAAAGCATGTGTACATCTGCGGTTTTTGTCATTAAACTATTTAATTCTTTTGTGCATATCCTGTGTCTTCATATGCCCTATATAGATACGCTCGTATATGCTGTATTTATCTACTTTAAAACCTGTAATTTTTATTTTTCCCTTAAAATATGCTATATGTGATTCAGTACCATTTTCTAATTTTGTTTAGTATTATTTCGTTAATTTTTATGAGTTGTCCGGTTCAGACAACTATTCTTCATATCGGCAAACGGCAGGGTTTTTTAAAAATATTTTTATTATGATTTTAATGATGTTTTTTTAAATCAAAATTTAAATGACGCATAACATTCTGAAGTAACTATTTCATCATTTAAAAACAGATTTCTTATTAATTTCTGTTTTTTAGAAGTAAAAAACGAAATGCGATTCCGGCTTTGGGCACTTTCCCCTATCTTGTAACATCACTTTATATTCATTACATTCAAATCAAATATTATTTAATTTTATTTCCTAACGTTTTACAAATTAACGGGACATATGTCTGTTACAAACAGTAAAAAGAAATAAAAAATTGATTGTAACTAGCTAAAATAGAACTATGGCATCTTAACTGCTGGTTAACGACCAATAAATTCAACCTTGTATAAGCTTAAATAAACATCCGATTCTAATAATATTTTGCTTCGTGCAGGGTCACTTCTGGTTCTGCTTGCTGCGAATTTATTTAAATGTCTAGCATATACACATTTCAACTCGTTGAACTGGATCGGGCCCTCACTATTTTTGAATCCTCGCGTGCAGTGTCTCGGTATGTACCTCAGACCTATTTTCTTGTCACTTGGTTCTGGAGGACACAGATTCAACTCCCGTCCATCCTTATATCGGCATTCCATGGTTTCTCAAATCACTCCAGGTGAATGCTGGGATGGTTCCAGCAAAAGGATATCCATTCCCGCATCTTGCTCCCAAAGTACTGAGTACCTGCACAACTATCTTACATTATTGTGACTGCAAAAAACCGAACACTAATCCTTTCGACGTTAAAATTTACTTTTAATTTTTTTCAGCATCTTTCATTTAATTTCCTCGATGTAGATTATTTATTCAATCGATTTTCCAACAACTCGGACGTATATAAGGAATTTTTATTAACATACAGTCAAAAGAGATAAATTATTTTGGAAAATTATATTGCCTCCATTCAACGAGCCCAATGAATTCCTGTTGGTACTGAAAGGTTTCTAATGACGAACTGGTAATTAAAGCGGCAATAACTGGAATTCACTCGTCGTCGGGTAAATCATTACTCCCAAAACATATCCATTAGTTTTATTTTATTAAAATTATAGGTTTGCTGTCAACTCTAAATTGATCTCTAAATTATACTGATATTCATTTGAGAAGAAAATAGAACTACCGACCATCTGCCGACTGATAACTCGTTTATTTTAAAAGTATATGATCGATAATCCATTGCGATATATACCCAGATTCCTTTTCTAAAATAGCTAGGCGAAAGTTTAGGTAGGAGTTGCTAAAGGAGTGGACGAGTAATATTGTATCAAGTGATTCGTCGGTTACTTCATGTTTCGCATTCGGTAGGACGCTGGTTCGAATCCCCGTCCGGGCGTCCAGATTAGGGTTTTCCATGGTTTCCCCAAATCACTCCAGGCGAATGCTGGGATGCATCCTTCAAATGGCCATGGCCAAATTCCTTCCCGTTCCTTGTCCTCAATCCCATCCCGCCTATAATTACCTCGACGTCGAAGAGGCGTAAAGTCATATTTAAAAATAAAAAACTTCTTGTTTGGTACAATATAGTTCATATTAAATAAGCCAGATGTTGAAGACAAAGAGTGAACTGCTGTTATATGACTGAATTCTTATATGCTATGGATTCGTCATAATTATTGTATGTATGTAACTCAAGCTTATGTTTCTATGGTTACCAATTATTTTCATGCACATACAAAAAAAGTTCAGGGCACCCTCTTGCCCTTGGGGTTTGAAACGGCCCCTAAAGGCCGATGAATCAGAAATGATCAACGGCATGGGGATGCAGAAGGCAACGGGAAACCACTGCATTAAAGACCCAAAGGGTATCCCGAGGACATGTAATCCTCTCAAATTACATATATCATGATGGCTTCTTCCTGGGTAAAATATTCCGGAGGTAAAATAGTCCCCCAATCGGATCTACGGGTGGGGACTGCTCAGGGAGGAGTCATCAGAATGGATAGAAACATTCTACGAGTCGGAGCGTGGAATGTTAGAAGTCTGAATAGGGCAGGTAGGTTAGAAAACTTAAAAATGGAAATGGAACAACTTAAGTTAGATGTTGTTGGGATTAGTGAGATTAAATGGAAGGACGCACAGGATTTCTGGTCTGGGGAACACAGGATAATTAGCACACAAGCTGTCAATGGAGTCACTGGTGTAGGATTTATAATGAACAAGAAAGTAGGGAAACGGGTGAGTTATTATGAACAGTTTAGTGACAGGATTATTTTGATTAGGTTAGAAACAAAGCCCGTCCCAACCACCTTAGTACAAGTACATATGCCAACGTCACAGGAAGATGACGAAGAAATAGAAAAAAAAACGCTGAAATTGAAGAATTAATCCAATATGTGAAAGGGGAGGAAAATCTAATAATCATGGGTGATTGGAATGCAATAGTGGGAGAAGGAAAAGAGGGGAATACTGTAGGAAATTTTGGTCTAGGAGAAAGAAATGAGCGAGGAAGCAGGTTGCTAGAATTTTGTGAAAGATATAAGCTAGTAGTGGCGAACACACTGTTTAAGAACCATGCAAGAAGAACATACACCTGGAAACGTCCTGGAGATACAGGCAGATATCAGCTAGATTATATCATGGTCAAACAGAGATTCAGGAATCAAGTTCTAGACTGTAAAGCGTACCCAGGAGCAGACATAGACTCGGACCATAATTTGATAGTAATGAAGTGCAGACTGAAATTCAAGCGAATAAAGAAGCAGTATAAGCAGAACAGACTGGCAGTGAATAAGCTGAAACAATCTAGCACAAGAGAAAAATTTGCAGAAATGGTAGACTTAGGTCTAAGAAGTAACTCTGAAAGGAGCTCAACCGAGGACGAAAGGAATGCATTAAAGACCGAAATAATGAAAGCTGGCAAAGAAACATTAGGCTTTAGGGAACAAGCTGCCCGAAAACCTTGGATCATAGAAGAAATTTTGAAGCTGATGGATCAGAGGAGAAGGTACAAAAATGCTCAGGATGAAGCAGGAAGAGAGCAGTACAGGCAATTTAGAAATCAAATAAATAGGAAATGCAAAAAAGCAAAAGAAAAATGGTTACAAGAAAAGTGTGAAGAAGTAGAAAAGGAAATGGTCGTAGGAAAAGTAGATGTTCCATATAGAAAGATCAAAGAGAATTTTGGAGAAATGAAGAAAAGAGGTATGAACATTAAAGCTGCCGATGGGAAACCTCTTTTAAGCTCAGAAGATAGAGCTAACCGATGGAAGGAATACATTGAGAAACTGTATGATGGGGTCGACTTGAACAATATTGTATTGGAAAAGGAAGGCGATGTCGACATTGATGACTTAGGAGATCCTGTTTTGAGAACAGAATTTAATAAAGCTCTGAATGACTTGAAAGCAAATAAGGCAGTTGGAATTGATGAGATCCCTGCACAACTTCTTAAATCTCTAGGAGAGGAAGGAATCGAAAGATTATTCTAGCTGATATCAAAAAGTTATGAAACAGGAGAAATTCCAACTGATTTTAACAAAAATATCATCTTCACACTTCCAAAGAAAGCACAAGCCGACAAATGTAAGAATTATCGCACCATTAGTCTAACATCACATGCTTCAAAATTACTAACCAGAATAATATACAGAAGGATGGAAAGGGTAGTAGAAGAGATAGTAGGTGAAGATCAGTTTGGGTTTAGGAAAAATCGCGGTACAAGGGAAGCAATTCTGTCTTTAAGATTAATACTTGAAGGGCGGATCAAGAAAAACAAAGATACTTTTATGGCATTTGTTGATTTAGAAAAAGCTTTTGATAATGTTAGGTGGGACAAGATGTTCAAAATTTTAAAGAAGTCAGGTCTAAAGTATCGAGATAGAAGAATACTCTACAAACTATATAAGAATCAAGTGGCTGTAATAAAAGTAGAGAATCACGAGAGACATGCATCGGTTAAAAAGGGTGTGAGACAAGGTTGTAGTCTATCCCCGTTAATATTCAACTTATATGTAGAAGGAGCAATGAAGAAAGTCAAAGAAAAATTTCCATGCGGCATAAGATTTCAGGGAGGAAAAATCAGTATGCTACGATTTGCTGATGACATTATCTTGTTAGCAGAGAGGGCTGAGGATATTGAGAAGTTATTGAATGGCATGAACAAAATACTGAAGGAAGATTTTGGACTGAATATAAATCAAAGTAAGACAAAAGTGATGAAATGTAGCAGAAATGATACCAATAGTAGTAGATTAAATATAAAAATAGGATCGGATGCTATAGGAGAAGTGAGTGAGTTCTGATACTTGGGAAGCAAAATTACAACCGATGGCCGAAGCAGGAAGGATGTTGAAAGCAGAATAGCACTACCTAAAAAAGCCTTCATGAAAAAGAGAAACCTTTTAGTTTCAAATATTGATCTAGGAATTAGAAAGAACTTTTTAAAACTCTATGTGTGGAGCACAGCACTTTACGGTAGCAAAAAATGGACTTTAGGAATGCCGGAAAGAAAGAAACTTGAAGCATTTGAAATGTGGTGCTACAGAAGAATGCTAAAAATTAGATGGACAGACAAAGTAAGAAATGAACGAGTTTTGGAAATGATGGGTGAGAAAAGAAGTTTATGGAAGAAGCTTACAGGAAGAAGAGACAGGCTTTTAGGTCATATTTTGAGACATGCTGGATTGGTTAATTTGCTAGTGGAGGGAACAGTCGCAGGTAAGAACTGTAGAGGTAGACAGAGATTAGAATATATGAAGCAGATATATGAGGACGTGGGTTGTAAGGGGTATGTAGAAACGAAAAGGTTAGCACAGGATAGGAAGGGATGGAGGATTGCAACAAACCAGTCTAAAGACTGACGACAGCAAAAAAAAATAAATAAAAAATAAAAAAAAAAATCGTATATTAAATTGAATGAAATTATAGTTTTTGATAGGCCAAAGAAAAGGAACATCGTATTTTAATATTTAAGCTTCATTTATCCTTCAAAATTTTATTTTTTGATCCTTTTAAGTTTTTCAACAGTTAAGAGTCAGTTAAAAAAATTAAAGACATCAATCGCTCCATTTAAACTATTATTTTTGTAATTGTTTTTCAGCTTTACGTTTCTTAGGCGTTGTTTCCCCAGAACTATTATTAATTTCACTAGTTAACCTCAACTCATATTCACCCACCATTTTTACACTTGCTATTAAAGAATTTTTAAAATGAAAAATCCAGTGTAAGAAATTAAAGAGAATATAATGATTCTGATAAAATGACGTGACCACTTTGTCTAGTGCTGGTGGCGCTTAACTTTTACATGACGATTGTTTGTGTGTGATGTAAGCATTATTTAATTAAAATGAGAGAGCGTTTCGTTTCATCTATTACATTTTCAAAATTATTATTTTGCTCACTGAAATTTTATTCAAGTGCTGCTATTTAAGAATATGTATATATATAAAATATGTTTTGTTGGCTACCAAAAATATAGTATTTTCCGACACTATATATTTTTCTAACAGCATATAACATATCAAAGGAAAATATATATTAAAATTATTATTATTTAAGAATACATACTATCGGATCAGGAAAGGTTTAATTCCAATACTAGCTTGTGAAATAGAATTTGTCCAATGTTTCCACTGGGTCGTTAGAACCAGGGGTTGTCACATGTAGCAATGTGGAAACTTAAATGTTGCCATGTGTCTGCAATTCATGTAACTTATAAATTCCATCATATGTGTATTTTTTGTTTGTGATTTATGTAATCTAGGAGCTCGTTGCAGCATTTCCCTAGCTAACTGCGGAAAACCGCCTAACAACCGCAATAACTCCGTTACACGAGACCCAGGACTCGATCCTGGTCTCGTTGTACCTCCCGGATCCAGTACAATAGCGCCTTAACTCACCCAACGACACTAGCGGTTGATATAGCACATTTTTATGAATGTAGAACGTATGGCAACCCTGTATTCTTCCGATCATAAATTGGCATTAAATTGAACCTACTAGCGTTCTGTGATCAAAAGAGGGTTGGTTATTGGAGGCTATGCAAGTGACTGTAAATCTTTGGTGAACTTAGAATTATCAGAATTGAAGACGAGCCAGTGGCCTTTTAATCTTAGTGATCGTGACTTTCTTATTAGCCAGATTTCGAAGGTGCCGTTAATTGCGAACGAGCCTGCGATATGGCCAGCTTGTTCGCCGGAATATAATGGGCCCCTATACCTCATCCCTTAAAGGGTTTAATGGTGCGCATATATCTTGTAGAGAGAAAGAGGCAGTTCCGCCAAACGCGCCATAATAAAATTGGGGCTGCAGCTTAAAACAGCGGGGCGTGGGGCTCTCGGGCGAGGAATGCAAAGGGCTTCATCATGCGGAGTAATCAACTTGAATACAATGGCGCTCGGCTTAGATTAATATACAACGAATTAACTAGTTCTTTCTTCCCCTTCATTAGTAACCCACGACGTGTGCTTCGAGCTGAAGTATAACGCATTGTCCTCTGAAGCTGACCTGAATTCAAAAACTGCAACCAAACGATGGGGTTTTAAGGATACAAATTTTTGTACTAACGTAGCTTTACACAGCATTTCGGGGTTCTAACAGTGTATAAATGTTACAAATCTGGGACGATTCTAAGGCGTCAGACATTTTTGAGACAACATTATAACAGAAGTTGTTGACATCAGAACAGTTGATTATTTAGTTACCAGGGACACTGGATACCAGCTTCGTGTGGCCTGGAACACATTTATCAAAATACTTAAACAGCTTCAAGTCGGTAGGGAGCAGAAGAGTGAGTGACGTCATCGCCCTGTGTCGGCTTTTGTCTTCCGCCGTTTCCACGGCACTATATAAACATACAGAGGTAGATGCCTTCGAAACGCCCCACAGTTGTGACATTTATACACGGTTGGAAGCCCGAGAAGAGTTTAATAATACAAATTTTTGTTTCATAGCGAGGTAAATCTTGAAAGCATTGTGGAATACATAAGATTCTTTTTACAGTCTCTATATTAGCATGTCATACACTGTACTACTTTGGATACATCCATAAGAATAATTCACTTGATTTTAAAAAAAATTCACCCACCAAAAACATGGCACAGTCATAGAAAAAATTATACAAGTTTGCAATATTCTATTTTATTTCTCTCGTAGACACCACAAATTTAGCTAATTGAAAGGATTTTAATAGTACAAGCTGGGCTTAGGGACGTAATAATAAACTTCCTCTGAAAGCTTGGTGAAGATACTGCAGAGAACGAAGCGAAACGTGTTTGGTAATTAAAAAACGAACAAACATTCTATTAACAGTGGCAATTATTATTTGTTTATATGTTTTAAAAATATTTATAATTTTTTTAAAAAATCTTCCATTAAACGAAGGTAAGACTCAATCAATTAGCAATTGACCATTCTTCCGCAGTTGTTTGTTAAAGATTTGTAAATGAAAATACCTTCTCTTAACAACTGTTATTTTAGTCCTACACGTTCAGACGCGTTTCGCCCTTGTGGAATGGGGCATCATCAGTGAGATTTTTGATACAAACAACCACATATAGGTCAGGAAATGGCTCTAGTTGCACTTTTTTTGTAGAATACAACACATTGCTGCTTTCTTCATTGCTTCTTATTTAACATCGTCACTATTTCACTGATTTTAAATAGTCACACTTCTAAATCTCATTTTGACTCAATGGCTAGTTGTGACATGACGACTGATATTATTAACGCCCTTGTGTGTTCGGCTTAGAGACTGTTGTGATTGAGTGTGAGAAGCACTAAAACAGACCATTTACTGCAAGGCCTTCCAGCGTTGATTTTGAGCATCATTCTTAGTGTATTTCATTTTGTGTGAGCTGCGTGCGGTTTGAGAGTTGCTTGTGGTGCGTCTCGTGTCCAGCGAGCAGCCCATCTTTTATTCATGTTGCGGCCGGCGGTGGGCGAAAGTAATGAAACAGGCCGAGACAAATGACGCCATCAGCGGCCAGCAGAGGCGCTCGTCTTGACGGACCCGAGAGCTCCATATCGCACTCCCTCCCAACAGTACCCGACGTCTCCTCCACACTCCTACAATTGCACGGATTTTGCGCAACACATGTTAAGTTATCCTACGATGCTTTCTTTGTATCTTCAGTAGACTGCATCAACATATCACCTTGATAAGCATTTGGTTGCTTGAAGTAACTACTCCTGAGGATTATTTTTTTAGTAAGGTTTATTTTTTTCCGCGAGTTCTACAGTAACATCACAGAGCACACACTCGACCAAAGATATTAGGCATCAATACAGAAATGTTTCAGCGATTAAGTCACAAACAAAAAATTCTGACGACGACTGACAACTAACTCCTCGTCTCTGCCAATCACTTATATAGATGCTACATAAATTTCCAGAATAACACAGAGAAAGCCGCTCGATATTTATCGAACGGTGACAATGCAGCTAACAATAAAAATCACATTAAGACAATCAGAACTAAGAAAAAAACATAAACGATCATCATGAAACACACGGAAATGAAAATTAAAGATATTTGCAGATAAGGTATACACAAAATTATCAACATATACCAGTCAAAACAATTAAGAATTGTCCTCCAAACATCATGGCTCACGTCATCACATACATTACAAGCTTTTAATCAATGTTTCATACATAATACTGAGCCTGAACACATTACATAGCATTTACATAGTTCATGTACACAAATTAAAAATTAATTACGCGAAAAATATACAATCAATGATCGAATCAGTGTTTTTAAAAGGGCGTATGTGATCAAATGTAAACTTTCGGAAAGCTAAAAAAAGAAAAGAAAAAAAAATCAGAAGACTTAGTAGGAATTTTTTGTTTAGCTTTATAGGATATTTTAATCTGGAATGTGTTACATTAATATGTCCCAGTAAGCATTAAAAAAAAAAAAAAACTTATAGCTCTATCCTCAAGGAACAATAACTGCCAGAAAAGACAAATGTGAAAATATGTCGATTACGCCCTTTTATAAACGCCGATTCAATTAACCCACTCCTAGCTTGCTATACATAATTCTTCAAGTAACATTTCATACAAGGGCTGGACCTGAAGGCTATTATAATCTGAAAATACCAGGCAGAGACTATCTTCACAGTTTCATGCTACATACGCTTTTCGTTTATCTGCAATTCTTGCCTTCCGCGGCGTGGGGAGTATTCTTTATCTATAAACGTAGCTTAAGAAACAAGTTTTTCTATATTAACTTTATTCCTTAAACTTTTCTTGACATTGTGAGCTTTCCTTATAAGAGTGGTTAATCGGCTGACTTCTACAAGCAGGCCAGCATACGAAGAATCAAATGGTATTTTAATATTTCCACACTGTAGCTGCTGCCCATTTAATTTTGCAACTAGAACACTATCAATTAATTTCATCAGCCGAAAATGACAGGAACTGTTATTATGAAGGAATTAAAACATTGGATTTACTCTGCAACTGCATCCATCAGCAAAACCAATGCTTCAGCAAGCGTAACTTCACTACGCACATTATAATCTCTTCACTATCTCCATGATACGAAGCCACACACACTCATGTTGCGTTGCTACAATGCGAGCACGACACTGTGCCGCTTACAATCTCAAGCCCCAAAGATCTTAACACTACTTATCGATACTAACTTATTCTATACACACACCACAGATACAAGAAATTAATTTACATAAATTAGTATAATTGTTTGTAAGCATATATAATTAATTGAAGGAAAATAATAATGTTTGGTGGGGTGTGATATTTTCACAAAAACCAAACTTAACAATGTTTTGTCAGTTCACATTTTTTTTTTTTACTACCACATTTCTGCCTTTCAGATTTTTCTAGTTTCAGTTCGTTATGATAAAAAGCTTCCTACAATTTTTTTATACAACGTTCTTAATGTGATGAACTGGTGTATGATTCCACAAGGTTTTCTATTTCTTCAGACCAAACGTTTCTATCTGCAAAGAAATAGTCTTCATTACTTCCTCTATTCCAATTTCGGCATATTGTCTATTGTTATTTTTTCCATTTCTATTGTACTTCTTGTCGTTTGCTATGCCTTTAATTACAATTGTCATAAAGAGCACAGCAATTATTTCAGTTATGCAATTTTTAGATTTTTTTATTCATCTCTGGTAATAATCTATATTTTTATATTTTATTTCTATTTGTTTTTTATTCAAGAGAGCTATTATTTCGTTTTGATTCATAATTAATCTAATACCCAAAATCTCTTTAATTGTTTTCTACGCAAAACAAGAAAGATGTTGATAGTGGTCTCTTTTATCGGCTCTAATTGTTGGGAACTGGCTTTCTGGAGGACAAAAATTTAGTTCCGCGTCCGGCAGTCTAGTTTTCCATGGTTTTCCGAAATCATTCCAGGCGAATGGCAGAATGGTACCTTCATAAAGGCTTTGATAGATTTCCTTCCAGTTTCGTGATGACCATCCTTTCCCGCATCTAGTGACTTTGTCGTCGATGAACTGTAAATATACAACTAAAAAACTATATACATACTCAACCTCTTGAATGTTGTTTAGATTGTGAAAATTCTCATGTTTAGATATTTGGGTGCAACTCCCCGAACATTACAAGCATTTTGTCTCATCTAACATTGTCTAAGCTTGTTTCATTGCACAGTATGTATTTCTACTTCAGAAGATTTCATACTATAATTGTAACACCGGCGTTTATGCTATTCTACCACTATTTCCTCTCTACTTAAATTGATCTTTCCTCAACTGACTTTCGACTTACTATTCTTCTGCATACAACATTTACTTATATACTAGCGGAGTTCCCGGCGCTGCCCGGTATAGTTGGCGTAGATTTACCCGTACCCTATTTTTATTCCCGCAATGAAAAACATTTGTACAAAATTTCATAAAATTCGCGCCAACTTTTTTCGGAATTAAAGCAAACCTACATTCACGCGCCCCCTACCAAGAAACGGGTGGGTTGAAGTTTATTTGCACGTACACTATTTACATTCGCCAGAAAAGATTCATGGCAGTAGTAAAATAAGAACGAGGTAAGAAGGAATTGTACTATTCGTTTGAAATTTGCCATACACGTTCCTCAGTTCATACCTTTTTAGAAAAAGTGTACACGAAAGCGAAATGAAACATACTAAGCACAACTGCTTCTTAACTCGTTCTAATTTTAAGTCATCAGATTCATGTAACTCAGGCTTCGTTAATTTGGTTAAGAAATTGCATTACTACACTACTAAACAAGGCTAGATTATGTTAAGAAACTCACATCTGATTCAATTGCGAAGTGAATGGATATACGTTTTGCTCGAAAGCCAGATACTTTAACTCCTCAGAGTCAGTCTTTTATACAAATATCAAAAGTGAAGCCGGAATAATATTATCGTAAACAGAAGACTAATGTAAAAACGGAGACTAATGCTAATGGCCAGAGACATTGTACAGAGATCGTGCTTAAAGAAAATCTTTGTTGTTTTTACGCTTATTTATGGCGTTTAAAAATTGAATATCCCGTGTTAAAAGAAAGAATACTTCAAGTTTTGTTTATTGAGCAAAATAGTTATTGTAAAGTTATCTTATTGCTTTCATTAAAGGGTATGGTCAGAGACATTTAGTTGTGTGTTTAGTGCGAAGTATGGAACATCTAAACATTTCATCTTTGGGATTTGTCATCATACGTTTAGAATTTCATTTAATGCTCCTGCCTTATTTAACGTAACAAAAGACATGCCAAACAACTGAATTAAAATTCTAAGCTTTAAAGCGGTGAAAACCCTATCGAAATCTGCTCCGTAGTTTCCGATATTTTATAAGACCAATATATCTTGTTTTCGTTTAATGGAGACAGATAGATAGATAGATTATTGTAGTTGACTCTTCTTGCAGAAATTTTAGCAGCTCGTATTATTATTTAAGTTTTTCATAGTTGATATTTTATCACAAACCACCGGTATTTTGACTTTTAATGCTGTTGGACAGCTTTTAAGCTTCACACATTCTCTGAATGGATTCCTTCTGTGTTTATGCTCTTTATTCTGGAGCCGAAATACGTTTCATACCTACTGTAACCTTTTTCACTTTTCCTGACAGTATTCTTCTTTGCTTTTAAATTTCTTTATTGTGTTTTTTAGACATCTCTTCAATTCAAATTTCCGGATTATACAAAGTAACATCCTAAGTGAACAGTTTTCATATTTCTCACAAATTTTTGTTTAATTTACAGTAGATAGTGTTTTGTCTATATCAATAATTGCATTTTTAAACACCAACCTAAATATAACTATTACCTTATTTTCATTTTGATAGCAATTTATATTGGTACTTGATAAGAATGACATTGAACGATGGAAGTACTTTGCTAAAATCATTTAATTACAAATACTTTCCCTTTATGACTCCACAGGCATAACAGATAAAAATCTGTAGACGAGGATATGTTGAAGTATTTATTTATCTAAAATCTCATTCTGGTGAGATTAAATTTAAAAAAAATTGTGATGACTTGTCTGAAATAAAAATAAATGTTGATTTAATACTGAGTGAATAATATAACGCAACGTGATTAAGAATTTAGCTATTACAACCTGCAAGGAAAATTCTTTAGATATTTCAAGGTTCTGCAAATAATTTTTATCCTATTAAACAAACGCAAATCATGATTTTAAGGCTTCCGCGGCCATATTATTGCCAATGATTACTAGATTTTCGGGGTATTGCGCGTTGTATATTTGATAATCTAAGCTTTCGGCTGCCATTCTACGAAGGCTATAGTATGGCAACCGAAAGCTTAAACTATCAACGCGGCATACCCTGAAAATCTAATAATCATAAACGCGTATCTTTTTTTGTGATTCGATTTAAAATACAGTATAATACCTTGCAAAAGCATTTTCAATAAAATGTTGTTAGCAACTAAAAAGTAATTGTAACTTTATCAGTTGATATTAGATCTCCAAGATGTCGTATACTTCCACATCATTTTACACCTCTCGGTTCTTCTGAAAACATCTTGTAATAATCTCGTTTTTCTTCTTTTTTCCCCCCAATGATTATAGATTTCATTTTGTTTGCTTATTGGTAAATAATGTATTTAACCTGTGTTTTGCGCTTCCAGGAGTGATTCACATAATAGATTCCTGGACTGCTACCATCCTGGAGAAAGTGGTGGCGTGTATACCGCAGTCCCTGGGCCGCGCTGGTTTAACATACTTCCCCACAATTTCGTTGGAGTCCGTAATTAACGCAATCTGTCTGTCTCTAACATTTTCGTACCTTGCTTCACACTATCATTAAGTGCGGTTTCCCGTAGATCGAAGAGCTAAACCGGAGATCTTTGAGTTCACGCAACTCTTAGGGTTAATTTCATGATTCATTTTGTATGCAGTTGCACGTAATTATAGGTTCGGCTCGACATTCGACCACTGTTTTGACGTCCTGCGGTTTATCTTGTCCTTTTATGCAAAGCATTTCTGTAATTTGTGTAGATCAGATAGGTTTCAGGTGAAGAATACGGAAAGGACCTAACAATATTGCTAATTTAATTACCAAACGATGGGAATTAGTTGTGCCACTTTAAAATTGTGAATGGCAACAAAAAAAAAAAAAAAAAAAAAAAAAAAAAAAAAAAAAAAAAAAAAAAATCAAGGCGTTTGTCACCATTTGCTTAAATTAATGGAGTAGACGGGAAAAGTTGAATTCAGTGTGACATAGAAATAAAAACCGTTCTATCGCATTTGTATATTTCTCTCTGGCACACAGCAGCAAAATAAGCAAACTTAAAAGCAGAATTGTCAACGCGTTTCCGTGTCAGTGTTATGAATAGTTCATTAATATTATCACAGCTACTGAAAACAAATCGAAGAAAAGATGCCATAGAAATGACTGACTACCGCAAACACAAATAGTTTTTACTTTATGGCCTGTTTTCTGGTTTACAGGACACTCAAATTTGGTTGTTTTCCATATTTATGGCATTGTTAGAAAATGATATGTTCCTCTGAAACATTTTATCGATTTTCGTTATCCATACAATGCTCTGTCACACTTGCTAGCAAAGATAGCGCTGCATACTTCTTCGTATCTAAAGCAAAATGACAAATGGCTAGTAGCGTCTTCTATAAATTACAAGTCAACCAAATAGTTCAGTGAATATTAATTTTTAAGTATGATTTGGTATTGCGATTAAATAACCCGATTGAATAGCATTTATTTAACTAAAAGGTTTTTAAAAAGACCGTTTATTAAATTAAAAAAAAATAATTGAAACACATTGAGTACAGTTATTTACGGTTTAAATAGATTGAACTATCTGGGATTAATGGCATTAACCTAACGACCTAATTGTTTATATGAGCTGGAATCCATCTGAGCGCGTCGCTAAGTTACGTGGTCTCGTAGTACCGGGGAATGTTAATTCAAAAGCAGAGCCTTCGAAAGTCACAATGACATAGGATGTTCGTATTCCCCTCCGAAGGATTTCTTTTTAAGCATCCTTAAATCCTAAATAACTGCTTTAGTCTGTACTGTATCAATGTTTTCACTCAATTTATGATTAACTTATGATTTAAGTGTTATCACTGAGAGTTGAAAAGGTTTGGTAGTAAGGTAGTACATTAATATTGATGATAACCAGTAGTGTTAATTCTTCGCCGATACACTTTTCCTTTACGCTATTCTGTGTGGATTGATGTACTCTGCTGTTCTGATATCAATCTAGAAAACTCTGAAACTATAACGCAATCAGTTGCTGAAATGAAGATTCCACGCAGTAAATAAGACAGTTACAAACCATCTTCGCTCTTCTTGATGACGTAGCAACACAGACTGTTTGCCGTATTGCAGTCCATGACAAATTGAATATTCAATCCGACCACGACATCTAATTCGGTAGATTATCAATGAGACTGAGATTATTTGAATGTCATGCGTACTCAAATGCTTTCGGATTTCCGTCACATTCCTCGATCTATTCTCCAGAGATTATATATATATACTGCCTGAAAAAAAGACACCTAGAAGGGGAGGATGAAACGAAATGAAACCTTACGGGATTAAAAGGTAAGTGATGTTATATCAGTGTTTACAAAATAGAATCAAACTTACGTAGAACTTGGTAGTATGGCGATGATGGCCCTCTCTTGAGGCGACCTGGCCCACAACTGCTGTACTGATCCTTGATATCCTGGATACTTGCACTGCGACGTAGTTGTCGTTCGAACTGGTCCTACATGTGTTCTACTGGATGCTTAACTTATTTTGTCATGCAGCGTATTATTGTTTATGGCTGTGCTCCTCGTCGATTTCGAGGTCATTAATGGCGGTAAAGGACTTGGGGCAATGAACTGGAAGAAATTCGGCTATGGCCTTTTGTAGGAATAATCCCGGAATTCGCTGGGAGTGCTTCAGGAAACTATGGAAAACCGAAATCTGGATGGCTGGACGAGAATTCGAACCACTATCCACCCGATTGCGAGCCAGTGCGTTATCGCTAGCCCAGCATGCTCGGAAAGATGATATAACCTTCTGAATACTGTGCTTTATCCTCTGGTAATAACATCTCGCACTTAATAATCCTGTTACATAAAGGGGTTCAACTGGTCACCCAAACCAGTAAAACTGTACGTCGGTCCATACTAAGTTTACACAATACTAGGAATAATAATTGCAGCGTGTCTCAGTATTTGACTTTACTTCATAAGAAAATTAATTGATTATTAATACTGAGTATTAAACAAAGAACTTCACAGACAAAAGGGTAAATGCACAAAGCACCCTCACATTATAACTTGCAGCTGTTGTGGCCGACAAGATTCAGATTAAAAGTATACACTTACAAATATTTATAAATGCCATAGCAAAGAGACATAGCGCTGATGATTTGTTTTTCTCCTTACGGATTTACGTCTGGTCGGCGACCAGGTCATCAAAGGCGGGAGAGTATTGGTGACAAGCAAGGGGAAGGAATTTGGCGATGACTTTTAAAGGAATCATTCCAACATATGTCTGGAGTGTTTTCTAGAAACCATGGAAAACTAAAATCTGGGTGGTGGTCCCGAATGCCAAAGGTGAGCGTTACCGCTCACCTATTGCAGATACAGGTAGCGTCCTGGATAGCCATAAAGAAAAATTCTTTAGTGTACTTTGTGTTAAGTAATGTGTTTTTTTTTTTTTTTTTTTAGATCCACTACCGTCCCTGGAGGTAACATTGGGATGGCGAAAATCAGAGCGAGCGACACTTGGGGTGGTGGATAATGGGGGCGGAAAAATAATGTTCGAAGGGGTTGCAATCTCTGAGTTTTTGTCCCGGCTCGGAAAATTCCTAGATCCGCCATTGGTTATTGCCAAACTTCATTCGTTTTCTGATAAGATAAACGCTAACAATGAAACAAAAAAAAAAGCTTGAACTATTTTGAGCCGTGCTGCAATTGCACTGTGTAACGGAAGAAACGGATTTGGAAGTGTGGTAAGGGCGGGCTGATTAATCGACACGTAACGTGGAACAAAGCGAAGTTGTGGGCGGGCCCTCTTTCCGGCGCGACCAACCGCATTCGCTGCGGACTTATTGACCGAAATTGTGGGACGCCGTTCAGCATTGTTTGTCGCGCTGCGCCAACAAAGGCCGCTGTTTGTATTGGACGCGTCCCTGGAGCTAACGCCGTGACGAACGGCTTATTCCTTCAATTACTGACCAACTTGGCGACTCACCACTTCGTTTTGTGCTGACGTCATCAGCGAGGAATTACGTCCAAGTTTTGGAGAGCTCGACAGATACGTGAATAATGCATCTCTAAGAAAACAGCTTAATATATAGTAAATGAAGCAATATATGAGGTCACTGGCTGTTACCCGCGACTTCGTACGCCAGGACTTTGAATTTTATTACTAGAATTGGCTACAGAAAATTTAAATTACGCAAAATGTGTAGTAAAAAGAACGGAGTCTGGATAAAATGACGGGTAAGTAGTCACCATACCATGAAGAAAATCAGTTAACAGATAGCCAAGAGTGGGGAGTGGGAGACTACCTACCACCGCTGCCCATGGGAAAAACACGTCTTTTCTGGGTTTACCTCTGCTACTTTAAGTGTATGTTCCTGGGCTTTATTGATAGTCATTGCAAAGACTAATTTTAGTGGGAACTGTAGTCTTTATAACTGGAATTGTAGGTCTACTGTAATTATTGGGATTCGAGAAATTAACACAGAGACTTACACACGCTATCCGTCTGTCTGTCACCTTTCGAATAGTTTTTTTAAAATTTCATGATAAAATATATTATTAATTCCGAAAAAACGTATCTCATGTATTTCCATTTCCTTGTCATATTTCATCAAGATCATGTTAACCGTTTAGTACCAAAAGCGTAACAAAGAGAAAGAGTTGCATTCGCATTTATAACATTGATGTAGAATTCCTTCACTTTACATATTTGATTATATCTATTGCATTTTTATGTGAAATTGCTTTTCAGATAATTATCTGCATTTCTAAGAAGCAATATTTGCATTGAAGTACTCTATGGTAAATCATAACTTACAGTATTGTAATGGTCCAAATTACATTTTTCATGTTTATGTTTTGTTTTCCATCTTTTGTACATGTTCATGTATTTTATTTTGGGTACGACTGGCTGAACTAGCACGACCTGGCTATTTTGGTTCCTGGCTATCTTGGTGTGAAGTCTGATGGTAACAGGCTACTGAACACTCTGAGTCATTGTGAGAGATGGCGTGATATGTAAATAACAGTCCGGACACCCCTGCTGGAATGCATGCAGGGTGGGGTGGGTCAGGTGCTGGCGGACGGGAGGACGGTCGCGAAAAGACAGTGCGGGAGAGAAGGTTGTATAGACTGGTGTGTTGAAAAGGTTTAAGTGAACGTCGCACGTGAGAGTGATTAGTGTTTGGTCACTGCCAGTACACCAACGGGACTCCTGCCACATAATGGATATCACTGTGCTACGACAACTGATTATTGGAAGCAAAACCTTTTCCACATAGTGAAACAACGAGACGCCCCACAATTATTGCTGAGGTCAGTTATCCTCAGCGCAAGTACACTCCAATTCAAGTAATCGGCAAATGGGCTGATCAGCATTTGGATGACCTATAAGCGCCCTGAGTTTAAGAACAATTTCACGCTCTACAAATAGCCAGGACATATTTAGTTCAAGAGATTAAATTTTGCTAGTCGAATATCAAATTATTTTATTTCATATTTTATTAGTTCATTTTGGTAATTGTTTCAAAATGTTAGTAACTACCATTAATGATTTGATTAACAGGTGTTTTTTATATAAAATAAATTAAATGTATATGAAAGATCTTTCATTTCTGGAGGTACCTTGCAATATTTGATGAAATTAAAATAAGAAAAGTAAGATGACTATTACAGTATCACTGCTAAAAGAGTTCAGCCACACAAAAATGTATTTGTGTGAGTTATCAAATAAACTCAATGATCCATCGGCAAATTTTTTTCAGTTTTATGACATAAACTTATTTGTTTATTTTCTGCGGTATCGGATTCATCTGAACTTGATACCCTCTTGGAAAGAACTTTCCATGATGAAATCTTTCGGGAATTAATATTAGTTGAGGTTTCTGTTTTACTTCCCTAGTTGCCGGTCAGCTGGTTATTACAACTTGAGGAATTGAAATTAAATTGTTTGTAGGTGAATTTGATGTTCACCAGTGGCACGCTCAATGATTAGATCCTGGTAATATTCCCGCGAAGTTTAGATGGCCACAACAGAGGAAGATTAAGTAACTCTGTCTCGTGGTCACTAAGAATATATAATATTGTTATTATTTAGTTATAGGCAAAGGATGTTGTTAATATATTGTGACTGCAAGTCAATGGTTTAACTAATTGTTGAGAAACATGACTCCACCAAACTTCTCACTGCATTTGCTATATTCTTGACTCTGCGCTACCTAAAAATAAGCAGTCAAACTTTCTGTGTGAGTAGGTTTGGTACAAGACCTGGCATTCGGGAGGACGGCGGTTCGAATCCCCGTCCGGTCATCCAGATTTGGGTTTTCCATGGTTTCCCCAAATCACTCCAGGTGAATGCCGGGATGCTTCCTTCAAAAAGCCATGGCCGAATTCCTTCCCTTTCCTTGCCCCCATCCTTTCCCGTCTCTGAAGACCACGTCGTTAAAAAGGGACGTTAAACTGTTAAAAAAAAAAAAACAAGACCTGATTTTATTTTATAAACTTTTGTAAAATAATAAAAAAAAAACAAGCGAACGAAGTTACGGGCAACATAGCATAAAATATTATAAGGTATTTTTCTGTCAGATATTGTTTTCTAATACGAAAAATCTTTGTACGCTGATCGAATGTACAGTATTTCTAACAAGTAAAAAATTGGAAGTAGGTAATAGTAGGAGTTACTACTGCTACTGTTAACGTGAATACATCTTTCTTTAGCCCAGCAGCCTTTGAAACAACAAATACCATGTATAACTTAACATTTCGTTCAGGTAGACGATAGTATCTACTGCTAAGTATTTATCTGATAAACATCTTATTTAGGTACAAAAGAGAAACTACTAATCAGTACTTAATTGTTATGACATATGTTTCAGGGCAGTTTACACAAGTAAAAAATCCCAGTCTGATCCACTGTGTGCGTTTTTCTGTGCAGTCCGCGATGAGGAGGAAGTTGTGAAGTCGGAACTCCGTAGCCCTCACCGGTGATCCCTACCATGTCGTGGCTACGCATGTCTTAGGATTTCTTCTTCATACGATAGAAACGACACCTCTCCGCATTTGCAAGGGGGTTAGCAGCAATTCTACATGCGTTCCACTTTTTTTACTTTTACTTTCTTTACTAAGTACTTTGACATTTTAAAAGTATCACAATTTTTTTAAATTTTATCGATCGATCTGAAAATTCTCTTAAAACTGTCTGCCATAAAGAAGTAACATTATTTTGAGTCAAGTCACAAAGCGGGATATGCTCTCGAAACACACTTATTTGCCATATCGTTACCTGGTAGAAATGTTAACTAATTTAGCCTACTTGTTCCTTCAAAGCTATCTCTACCGAATGCTGTCCAACACATTGTTCTCCGTTGCGTAGTTTTTGAGTACTAATCGTATCAATTGTTAATCGTGAATCGACGACGGTATTATTAGAGGCTGGAAGGGACTGGGGCTAGCGACCGGAAGAAACTTGGCCATGGCCTTTTTGTAGGAACCATCCCGGCATTCGCCTGAAGTGATTTGGGGAAACTGTGGAGAAACCAAATCTGGATGGATGCACGAGAAACCGAACTCGCATCTTCCCGAATGAGAGGCCAGAGCGTTACCGCTCGCTCACCACGCATGGTTATAAACGCACTTACGTCAAAATCCTCAGCTCCCGATCACATGTCAAATGAAGAATGTGACGAGATGAATCGTGCATCGCAGGAGCTTGTGGGGTCGTAGTCTTCAGGTAGTAAGCAGCTGGTTACGGACGAACCGCACGCCGCTTTATCAATAAGTAGAGACCCGCGCTGCGCACCAGGGCCGTAACGCGCTCGTAAATATTCATCCGGCATAGAGAGCGCGCCATCAACAATGCACGCTAGCCGCCAGCCGGTGTGTTTCCCAGAGGCTGCCGCCCCAAAACACCGGTGCCCGATGAATTAACCACGGCACAACAGGCCCGCTCCTCGGCTCAGCTGGAGACGGCTCCCGCACAAAAATACCTCAGCTGACGCAGGCCACAAATATACAGCATAAACCTCAAACTACAAGAAATCTCTAAAGATCAGAATAGGCACTCTTTGTATAATCCTGTAAACAGTCAATTACGTCGTATCTTTTCTATTAGTCCCAACCACTTTGTTTTGATGTTTTTCTATGACCTTGCAACGATTTTTTTAAGTAGACTTCGGTCTCTGCAACAATCTAACCATTTAGTTTTTTGTACTAACAGTTGTATGAGGCTTTTTTCATGTAATTTGAGGCACTATTGAAGACAACACAAGACTTAATTAAAACCACCGATACCCTAGACCGGACTCGAACCTGAGATCCTTAGACTGCGAGGTGAATGTACTAGCCCTACACCACGAGGTCCGGCTTGTAGTGAGATCAGCAACTTTAGTATTAACTGTAACCCGAAAATCGTCTATTCACTTTAGATATTTATTTAAAAAAATACTTTCGGGCAATATTAATAAGCTATAAAGAAAGAATCAATTATTTAAAAAAATGGTGACTGTTTGAACATCATTCACGCAAAAACTACTGGTCGTACTTTGCTGGGGTGTCGTATGATGTACAGCCCGTAGTCCCGGATGTGATGCTGATAAGCTGAGAAGATAAAACTTCCGTTGCTTAGTGTCCTGAAATTAGAAACCATTTAAAGACATGGCACTTTTCTTAGTCGAAAAATTTGTATGCAGAGATGCTTGCATCCTGTTTTTCGGAATTGAAACTGACATTTACCTTTTGCATTTTCCATGGTTCGGATATCACTTTCAGGACCTTGTTACCTTGTACGGTTGTTAGGGAAGTTAATAGTGTTTGAGCAACTAGTAAGAAATTCTGTAAGTACATCACTAATGCCACATGAAATTATAATTATTTAGTTACAGTAATACTAAAAACCCATCAGCCCCTCCAGCCTGTTGTTAGAAAGAGGTTGATTTACAAGAGCTTTCTAACCGAAGATTATATATTGTTGTGGATGTAAATCTTCATCAGTTCTTTACATCATTTTGTAAGTTTATTGGAGTTGTCTCTTCATTTGCGACATTTCTGACTATGCATTTACTGTAAAATTAGATATCAAGTTACTGGCGTATTCTAGTTTGGAATTAGATTATTGTAAGATGGCGAATTCGGAGCATCGAATTGCTGCTGTGTGAATATTAAGGATCCAGTGATAATATCAACCTATCTATGTTTGACAGGCTGATATGGTATCTGTACTAATGAGATTTATGTCCTCTATAATTGAACAGCCAATGCCTCGTTTTAGATAGCGTCGATTTACCTTATTTCTGTCATATTTTTTAAAATTAAATTCAGCGAGTATGAAGTAACTTTATTACAAATTTAATCTAACGACTCCAGTATTTAGTTTTGGCATTATTAGCACTCATAACGATCTTGATACCAATGTCATGGAAATTATGGATTTAAAATTTAGATTACAATTTTATCAGTTAAATCAGAAGTAACATTCCGTTTGAGAAGAGTTTAAAGCAAATTGGAAATGGATTGCGAGATAGTTAAAACACAGACGTGATTGTAGGAACAAAAACAGGACCACAACGTATTTTATTTCCCCAATCAACATCTTTGTTTATTTTTCTAAACCGCGGTTATATTTTCCATCAAGTCAACGCGATTCTATTGAAAGAATCATGTCGAAGCAAGCAAAATCGCTTGACCAACCAGTCAAAATTTAAATAAAAGGTTTCTTGCCACAACTTAGAATCACAATAAACAGCCCAAATTGTTCTCTGATCCATATTGCAACAGATATGTGGTTTGTTTGAAGCTGCTCTGATGAACATTGCAGCTGCGGTTCGCGGTTTCGTCTGTGGCTTAGCAGCTTCTCTGAATAATGGATACGTTCGTACTATACTTCTGTTATTGTCGGCCGATCACGTCGTTCGTAGCGAGAAAAAAAGCTGAGGTTAGCAACGTCAGAGAAATTGATGTGATTCAGCATTGGCTTCAACGAACTTCGGAAAATTGTAAAACCTCTATCTGTTCACGTGGATGTTTCATAATCTGAGTTCCAGAGTGCAGGGAAATACTGAACGATTCGATACAAACAAAACTGATAACTTTGTTGCTGGCCGTGTTCCACATTTTTTATTAGCATAAACGCCACCACAATTTTCACACTGATGATGCCCCATTCCGAAAAGGTGAAATGCGTCTGGTGACAAACATTAATAGAAACAATTGTTAAAAGAATGTGTTTAACTGAAAAACGTTCAATGCTTCTGGACAAAGGAAATGTAATTTTGCATGACAGCCAAAAAAGTAGACACATAGACACTGTAAACATGGTGTTTTTCGTATCCAAACTGTTACAGTATGAATATTATTGCTTCAAGGATCGTAGCTACGTATCCATTTGTCTCTTAAATAATGAACTTATGTAGAAGAAAAATTCTCTGATATACATTGTATTTCTCGTACTTATTACGTCAGCATAAACCCATAAGTAAAGTGAACAACCTGCTGCGTGAACTTCAAAGATACCGGGTATATTGCCTCTCTTTGCTTACTGTCTTCGTAATATATACCGTTTAGCCATTCAGTAGGACTTAGCGACGAAGATGTCTTGCAATTATTCGCTCTGATCTTCAAGAGAAACTCATTTGAAATTCATCTTCAAGACAAACAATATTTCCGTGTAAATGCTGTAGTCAGTGATAAGAGAAAATAGAAATAAATTGGAAAGATGCCCATTTGACCATTATTATACATGATGTCATTATTACCTACACCACGTATAGGTGATACCAGCATTGTGAGTTCCCTTTGTATAACTCAATTCCGTCCCTCGAATTGTGCTTCATAACTTTTCCTTTCCTTAGAATTTATTACATACTGGAAATTTGTAACGAAGCACCACATGGTTCTGCTACTGAATTCGATATCAGACTGAATTTTATTTTAAAATTTTAGTAAGTATTATAGTCTGAAATAACTGGATGGAAATTCGACATTCGTATGAGAATATGACCTAGTTTAAACGTGACTGTCATTATCGTATATGACTTTCCTTCCAATTTTAAATAATCTGTTGCTTCATCAATCACAAACTTGGAATATGACCTTATTACTTAATACATAATGATCTACTAATCTACCTTTTAAAAAAAAAATTCAAGCGTGTAAACCTAGAAATAATACTTCGCTAAAAATAACAACGCTAATCTCATTTCTATTAACTTTTTTGTTGTTTCATAACGCTCTGCGTTTCCAATGTAGGCAGTCTGTTTTGTGTTTATTATCAAATACTTGCTGAATACAGTAAAACGTCCGAAAAACCTTAAAGCTAAGAATACGAAAAGATGAAAAAAAAAATTGAAAGAGAATGACGTAAAAAAAAAACGAAGAGTGGTAAAGTGACAGTACAATAACAGAATAATAACAGAATGGAATACCTGTTGATTGCTCTGAATCCGGACACACAGTCAACTACACGATGTATTTACAATATATATCCATAACTTTTAACAAAAGTCAGTAACGGAACTGTTGATATCCACAAAAACATACTATGAAATAATAAATGACATTTTTCTTTCATTTTCGTGAAGAAACCTTGCAAATAATTTTGAAGTTAAAAATTTAATAATTATGGCCTGAGGAAAATGTATGGATATTTGATTCACAAAAGTTTCATAAAATAAGGATCTGAAAGCAAACTAGTTGTTTATTACCTTTATCTAAAGAATTAATACTTACTACATACAAATGTAAATGTAATTAGGAAATATTCTCAACCTTCCGAGTAATTAATCCCCCAACTATGTAAAAGTAGAAAAATGTCATTTTTGAATTTGTAGTTGAGCTGCTTCTTATATGTTATTGCTGTTTTAGACGTTTCTTGTCTAATTATTGTTAGAAAAACTTTTTCTTTGTTTTAGTTTATTTGTTAATACTACTTAGAGTTCCATTCCACATCGAAGATAAACGATCAAAAGAAGGTGCGATTTTCTCCGAAAAGTGAACTATATTACTTGAAATATCTGTGAACCGATCACCTTTCTCTGATGGTACACTATTTCTCAAAGTTTGTCGTTAGAGTAGTTAATAGCATTTCTCTAATGTTGTTTGTAATTGTAAGATTTTCTATTAACTTCTTTTCATTTGTAAGGGGTATGTTATTGGCTGTTTTTGGAGTGAAAGTGATCGTCATTACTGGGCGGGCTAATGCACGAGATCCCCGTGAAGGCCGCGGCAGCACGCCTCTGCCCCTCGGAGGTATGCTGCAGGGTGGCGCAGGAGTGGGGCGGCTCCATTTGGCGAGATGACTCGGCAAACAGCGTCTGCGGCACGCACGCCCATTACCGGGCCAGCTGTTCAAACGCGACGGCCGGTGCAGTAATCCCCGGCGGCAGCGGCGTCGCGGCGCTGATGCATCGTCGCGGGCGCCCCGGCCTCGCCACCAGACATCCGTCTTGCTTATGGCGCCGCCGCGACACGCCACGCCCGCATTAATAACGGCCGGGGACTGCCGACCCGGTAACTCAAGGTGGCCACTCGCACTTCTTATCGTCCACGCAGGGCACATTGAGTACAGAACACTGCAAGGAGGTTAAGATAAGCTGTCTACCAACAGCAGAATAGCATTGATGGCAGAATTTAGGAGAATTATTGTTATTTTTATTCTCGAGTCACAAACATCAAGTACGCAGTTAAACATTGTACAACTTAACCACTTTACACACATTTCATCCCGTACTTCGCATCATAAACTGTATTCGGTGTTGCTCGAAACAGATCATCTCACTCGATTATATGTTTCATGGTTTGGTCCTCAATACAGTCATACTTATGTTGGTAGCATCATTATAACATGGGATTGTCACTGGACCTGCCCACTCCTGTCCGCAATGGGTTGAAGAATCTTGCAACAGCCCTCAGACAAAGAGTTTTTAGTGAAATTTTATTTTAAGAATTATGTATAGCAAAGTGGGAGTTGATTAATTGTGGATTTGTACATTTTTGTGAATCTGTGTATATTCGTCATGTAAATAACATTGTTTAATCGAGAGAAACTGTGTAAAATATATATAACACAATCAAGGACAGTATTATGTAAGAAACGTTAGTTAAAAGTTTGTAATTGTAAGTGTTGTTGTGAGCCACCTTGTTTGGAGGACATTTCTCAACGGGTTGGATTGATTTATGTTGGTAATTTTGTGTGTAAATGTATGTAAACTTTATGAATTTTCACTTTAAAGTGTTTTATAATGATTGTGAGTGATTTTGAACAATTTTTTAAGATATTTTTGAATGGATTTGATTGCTATAGTATTGTTAGGGCTTGGGAAACATCTGTCGGAACTTTTTATTGCCTTTTGGATATTTCTGTAGAGCTTATTTAAACGCGCGACAATGGCAAGCGAGTAGTTGTAAGAAGTCAGTTGTTTTTCTGAAGTTTTGGTATTTGTTTTTTGAGTCACCCAGCAATTGTCTGTGAGTTTAATCGTTGGAGTATTTGTGCTTCAGTATCTTTGGCCGATTCTGGTGCCTAATCTGCGTGCAATATTGTTATGAAGTTCACGGATAAATATATATTAAGTGAAAAGTGATTCGTCGGTGTTATCATTTCATAGAACTATTTAATTCATTTAAAGCAGAGTTATTAATCTTTGGAAGAAGGTAGACTCCCTGCGACTAATGACATTTATCTGTGAATTGGAGGATGAAGCATCATCATTAACTGATGACAGGACGATTTAGTTAATTAACCAGAGGCTTGACAACCTCCAGACGTTCCAATCCTCTGCGCAATCAGGTGGCACGTACTCCGCAACTGTCAGTTGTGCGGACCACGGTTCAAATCCCTGTCTCGGCGGGTATTTTAACAGGTCTTTAACCCGACCTTTACCTCTGGTACAGCTTCCTCTGCAACGTGAATCACACAAAAACGCTACCGAGGTTCGGATTTCACGTTGAATTGTATGTATTTTATCCCCGGTAAGATTACCGAGCTAGGCTAGGCGGCTACGATAGGGGCGGATTGAGCGACCGATAAGAAACTCTGTCACCAGATCATTACGACCACACCAGTTTATTGTTTTTGTGGTTCCGAGATCTTGGGGACCTTTGCTTTACACAACTGCACTTTTCTCTTTCAGGTGACCCAATCAATCTCTGCGATATTCTAAGGAACCTTTTTCTGTTCTTGAGTCTCTGGGCTGGGGGTATATGGTAACGCAATGGATGAGCGCTTTCCCGTTCTACTATTGCCTCAGTTATACCACCGACCAGTTCGATTACCACCGACAAATGGCTACAGCAATTGAGACCATCCGTCATGAAGTATTACAAGGTGTCATGCGCGTTCTAGCACTGAATTCCACTGGCAGTTCAATTCCTGTTCGCCTGGGACTAGGGTCTTAGTTGTGGATGGATATCAAATTTATTTGTGAATAATTGTTTATTGAATTAGTATTTTTATGTTAAATAACTAATACCATCACACCATTTAACCATGAAATCATTCGTTTTTTACATCAATAAATAAAAATAACCTTTTATTATACCGCTATACTATTAATCTTACGGAGGTAGGTCACTAAACTAAGTAATCAGCTTATACAGGTTAGACTACTATTGTTTCTTCCAAAACTTTCTTTTCGAAGTTACCGTGAATATTATTTCTAAAAGACTTTTTTGTGACGAGCCTCCACACCTAACAGGAATCGATAGATGAGGTATTATTTTAAACATTAAAGTCTCCACTTTGGTAACATCATAAAGTATTTGTAGTGGGTGCCTTGGTGGGCAAACTACGTTACAATTATCTTTCATACCTTTATGATTAATAATTGTGGATTTTTTAATTTTAATTTTTATGAAGGAGTGAAAATTTATTAATTTTGCAAGAATCTCGACGTTAGTTGGAATTTAGGAAAAATTGTCACAATATGACATTTATTTTCTTATCACTGGCGATTACAAGTCTGAGCGAATTTACCGTTAACATTAACACAAATTGGCAAAATCATAAAAGCAACGCTCAGAGGTACAATTAGCCGTCATGAGCAAGCAAACAATTGTATATTTACTTTTAAATATATCTCAGAATCAAAATGCAAGAAATAATGAGAATTGGAAACAATGAAAAATACAAGTTATGACGACCTCAGACAAAGGCATCATAATACTGTGACTTTACAGTTAAAAAAGACAATCATGGGCGCCACGAATGAACAATATGTCATTCGAAAATAATTAGTTCTGGCAAATTATGCCGCTAGCTCAGGGGTTTTTGCAATTACAAAGTGAGAACATGGATCTATCCTCTCAAAGTCGTTTACGGGTTCTTTTTCACGGAATGCACAATCAGATGGCTGGGTCGTAATAAGTTACCATTGTAGTTCTGCGTCTGATGTCTGCGGTGACCGGAGATGACCCACGGTATGTGAGATTATCTCACACGGCGGCTACAGACACGTCCTGTCTGTTAATGCGCATCATCGCATTACTGGCGGTGTCACCGTGATAAGCCTGCTCCAGTAAGGCGAGCTGGCAGCCAGAAATCGTACAACGGTAGTTGGCAAGAGAAGCCAACTTTCCAAGTCCACCTCAGACTAGACTCGCATAGAATGGACTCGAAGATCGAATTGCAGCTCGTCGCTCTTCTCTCTCGCGAGGAAACTTCTCGCTCCACCCCTTGTAGTCTCGAAGCTCACATATAACATAAATTCCCAGAATTTTAAGTTATACGATCATTTGGATTGGATCTTCAGGTCGGCACCTAATGTCACGTGACATCCCCGATATGTGATTTGCCCAGCGTATCTAACAGAGGTCGGACATATACGGCTAAGTTCGCCGGGGTGAGAGCACATTCGGGTGTCGGGCGGCAGACATTTCCGCCGGGTGAGTGACCCATCCCCAGGGAGCAGTGTGTGTGGTCCGGCAAACCCCAAATCCGCGACTTCCTGTCACCATAGTACGGGAAGACCAAGATTAGCTTCAAGTCTACATAGCTCAATAATTCTTTAATATTCGCTTTACCAAGATACACTGTATGTTCACCATTTCATTACAGTCCTCACTTGGAATCTTGCGTACTTTATAAAATTACAACAAAAATCTATTTAGGTGGTCGCCCAAGATTTATGTAAATTACTCTAACATTATGACATATATAATAAAAATGCACCTTGTAACGTGGCGACAGCGCGTCATGTTACAGTATTAGAGGTTTTTTTTTTGGGTTTGGGCACTTAAAGAGCAAAAGTATTAAATATCAAGGTCAAGCGTATTAGACAATTCAGAATCAAGCCACAAGGCTTCGCTGGCGTCGATAAGGATCGATCGCGTTACCGCTAGATATCAGCACGATATATCACAGAGATATTTGTAAAATGTGTGAGTTTTCTACACTACGGAACTTTCCAGATATTTTTTTCTGTTAAAGAAACATTTGTATTTTTCGCTCGGGCTATGATCTCAATACCACTAGATAGTAGCACAACATGTTACAGAAGGGATAGCTTCAGGCGTGCACGACCAAGTAGAAGGCTGCAGGACTGCATACTCTGGTGAAATCAAAAAGATATTGTTACAAATGAACCTGCTACAAACCAGCAAAGGCTACACCTGAAGCAAGGAGACTAAGGAATTTATTTTAATGGATTAAATAAGTATTTCATAGAGGTAGTGTGTTCATTTACATTGTTCATCACTTTGCCACATAATCTAGAAACCACTTAAATGACATGGCATTCTGCTGCCTAGCACGAGTTTATATTTAGTTATGTTTTAAAATATTCTGATAAAATTCTTCTTGGAGGTTATTGATAGGCTGTCCAGTATTTTTCGAAATATCTCCAACCGGCAATCACTCTGCTTCAATATTGGCTTCCGAATGGAAGACACGAAAGTTATCGGCAGTGTTTTACGGATACTTGAGAGGGATAGATCGATTGAGTGACAGCAAAAAACTCGGTGGTTTTCTGTGCGGAGGACAGGCCTTGGTGGGTGGTATTACTGCGCTGTCACGTACCCGGCCGATCGTTATTGAGCTGCGGCTAGACCACAGCGCCCCGGCCCTACATTATGTACGGTGGGACGCCAGGAAGCCCTGCGGGCCGCGCACATGCATAATGGAGCCGTTTCCGTTTCCGACGGCGGGCAGGCCGGCCGGGCAGGCGTTTTAATGAGATCACCACCCACCGCTGTGTATCAGGCGCACTTCACTCTGCCTTCGTACGGGGGCCGCCGTCTCGCAGTACTAAACACGCTGCAACGCCCCAATTCTTACCTCGCACCGTTTCGTGATAGTGCAGCGAAATCCGTTATACGAGGAAATGTTAAGAACTGGTAATTTTAGCTGTCAGCTGGTCAATTTTTCTTGACATAATAACTGTAGGTCAACGCAACTTCTAGTTTGCCATAATTTTTTCAACCTTCCACATCAAAAAGATCGGGCGTGATGAGTGAGTGGTATGGCTCTGGCCTTGCATTTGGGAGAACGCGGGTTTGAATCCTTGTCCTACCATCCAGACTACATTTTACATTGTCTCAAAATCACTTGGAGAGTGTAGGATTGTTCCTTGAAAAGGCCATTGCTGAATACCTTCCCGTTTCTTACTCCCAGTCCTTTCGCGCCTCTAATGACTTCGTTGTCGAAGAGTTGTAAAGTCATAAAAAAACAATAAAAATAGAGTTAAGAGCATTATATGATATTTACATTACAAAATGGGTTCACATTCTCATTGAGCAGTGCTCACTCCTTAATGGAGTGACAGAGCGAATTGAGATAGTTGCTTACAGTAATCAGGGCCCCTAGTTCTAATCACAACAGTCTGGGTCCAAGGAGGGAATTTTTTTTTTTTGCGGGTGTTGTTTTGTTCATAGGAGATACTCCAGTATGCTCCTCTCTAATCACAGACCCCGTAAAAATATAATTTCTCCACTCAATCTGTGTCTTAGTTTATGGTCACAATGATGGTAATTTCATCTACTGTCCGATAAAAACTCACATTTCTTCCCGAAATATCCATCCAAACCTTTTTTCCACTACATGCCTTTTGCACTTCCCGCAATCACTTCGCACACCTCCTGTCATCCACTTTGCTGGTAGAGCGCATGCCCTAATCACTATTTGATATGCTGTACGTGTAACTTCCATTTGAAACAGCGTCTGTGGTCTGGCAGTCAGTCGACCAACACCAGACAGTACGTCCTGTTTCTTCTCCGCAATCACTGCATATCTCAGGTGCAAGTTACTAGCGTCCTCTGTATTAAAGGGCACAATAAATGTATTAAACTTTTAAAAGAACTTTCAATGCAAAGCCCCTCCTGCAATACCAATATATATATATATATATATTTATGGAAAAGGTATGTTCCCGTTATTTTATAGTTGAATTTTCTGATCAACAGTGAACTTATCACTAATCGACGAATTCTACACATGTCACCGTTACTACTCGTTTCTGCAATCGTCTGTATACATAACTGCTTCGATAGAACAGTCCAAAGTCACAGAACTGCAATCTATGTGAGCTCCGATGACGTGATCTACTTTCCCTGGAACGAGATTAGCCCGTTATTTGAAAGCTATAGGTTCTTCGCAGGGCTGGGTTTCTCCGAAGCAGAATTACTGTTGCTCTCTCCGAGTGGGGAGTGCTCACAATGCCGGAGTCGACAGCCAACTCTACGCCACTATAAGATCAGTGTGTGGCGTTATTCCACATCTACATATATACTCTGCAATTCATAAAATTGTGGGTGTAGAGGGTGCTCAGCACCAAAGCTAATCTCTTTGTTGTGTATTCCAATCCCTAATGGTAAGAGAGAAAAAAGAATTCATATAAGAATTATTGCGGCACCTTATTTCTCTAATCTTGTCTTTCCTGTCATTCCGGCTCAAATAGGTTGGTGGGCAAAGTATTTCACTACACTCGTAAGTCAATCCCAGTATCCTAGCTGCCAGTACTTTCAGACATCGAAAATGCTTCAAAAGTGGTAAAATCCGAAGGAAATAAGCCATGATTATTCCCTACGGCGATCTTCAACCTGCCACGTACACGCTTAACATCAAGGAGACCAGTCTCTATAGAAGTAGCCAAAGTAATGAGTAAAAACTTCAAACTTTCAGTGGACGAAGGAATACAACAGTCCACACATCTGTAAATCTATAAAACGTCCGAAAATCTGATTTCCAGAATCTGATCAGTATAAGCGACAGGATATGAAAGTGAAACGCAGCAGCATGCAAGAGGGGTCTCCGTTAACACGCGCTGTTTTGGAAACACTCTGGCTACTAACCGTACGGTAATGACTTGCTAGAAGGGATTTTACCCAGAGACCAGATCGCGTTCATCAAGCTAAACCGTCCGCCAGGAGCTGTGTGAATCTATTGATGATGTCATCTGATTAATACGCTTATATTTTCTGTATGTTTTATGAAAGATGTCTACCGTAAATTGGAATACTATAGTAAAACTAGCTTCTAAGGCCGTCAAAAATGGTGGATTGAAAGCAGCGTTCTGATAGCTCATGGCTTCTCAGTTGTTTAATTAAATACAATTGTTATTAAATAGTGCTCATAATCACACATATTTCTACATCGATTGAATATAAATAAACAGAAAGCAATTTATTATTAAAATGTTACTTTAAACGAAATGCATATTTTATTTATGGTTGATTTGCAATTTAAAGCATATCAAGCCATTATAGTAACATGAATGGGTGTCCTTAATTCTCAGCTTACAACAATGGCGACACCTATGGACACACAGTGTAAACATCTGTGGCCGTTGTTACCCAAGGCCGGACGGGTGACGTCACACGATCACCAAACTGGCTTTATACTGTTACTAGCTGAAGTACCCGTCTTCGCTCAGGGAGTTAATATGAGATTGTGTGGTAAGTCGAATAAAATTATAAACTTTAAAATGTAAGAGGTAATTTTTTAATTGAAAACATATTCAACCTTTGCAATACTTGTTTATAAACAAAAAATTTCATTTTGTTTTCCGGGGTATATACGTACAAAGTTTTAGAATTTCCTACTCGATAGCGAGTCACGTATACTTGGCCGTGAGAGAAGCAGGAGTCTTTGAGGTTGATGCCGCAATGATTTAAAGTTTTCACTTTGTTAATTGCAAAACTATAGGCTAATTTGATTTGAAATCGCAGTCTTTTAAATTGGAATGGCAGTTCAGTAGAAATCAGGGGTATTCTGAGGATTAGTACTATGTTTATCGATTCTGGACATGTAATGTAGAAATTCCTGTGGAGGTGCTTCCAGTAGTGGTAATTTAATTTTTCCATTCGTGCAACAGAATCCAGGTGATTCTTCACTGAATTTTTTCGTGTTGCAAAATTGGTAGATGTTATCAATTTTTTCCGATTACGACGTGGTTGTTTTTGTTGTATTGTTTTGTAGTGCAATGCATCATACTGTTTATTCGTCCTCGTCCTCGCTTCTCGTAGGGTGATATCTTCATGGGCGGCTTGCTTTCGCATTCTAGTATAAGATTGTGTCGCAATTATTGATTCTTTAATTCGTTAATTTCGTTGTTCTTCGGTTTCTCTGCTTCTCACGATGCTCATTCACGTTCGCTGAGAACATAAACGTGCCTCGCACTCTTCGACTTCTTCGTTTTATCGCTGTTCTTTTTGTTTCGTTCGTTGGCAACGTAACGTGCCTCGCTCTCTTCGACTGTCTCGTTATTTTTTATTTTTTTTAAAACTGCTTTACGTCTCTTAACAGCGAGGTCTTTAGAGACGGGAAAGGATGGGGGGCAAGGAATGGGAAGGAATTCGGCCATGGCCTTTTTAAGGATGCATCCCGGTATTTGCCTGGAGTGATTTGGGAAACCATGGAAAATCCAAATCTGGATGCCCGGACGGGGATTCGAACCGCCGTCCTCCCGAATGCGAGGCTAGAACGCTATCCGTTACACCACCACGCTCGGTGACTGTATCGTCTTCTCGCTGTTCTAGAGGACGAAATTTCCAGTTCTTCTATTTTCAAAATCATGCCCTACAAGTAAAAATGGAAACCTTCTTCATGGATAAGGGATAGAGGGCTACCACACCATATAAGTCCCTTGATCGTACCGGGACTCGTTTTTTAGTTTTAGCGGCACTCACATTGTACACTTATTTTTGTAATATATATTGATTACTGATAACTGAAAGTGATTTGAGGTCAGTTGCTGTGCTGTGTGCTGAGCGAGCTGGGTAGCTGGCAGGCTCCTCACACGCCTCGCCTCATGTTCATTCATCAAGAGCTAACAGCGCCATAAGCGGCCGTCGCGCTCATGCATTTGCAAACGCTTCAGTGGTCGGGTCGCCGAACTTAAGTGCCTCTCACATCGAAACTCCTTCTCAAGTTAATGAGAATGATTCAGAGGAAATATCTGCACAATCTAATATACAAAAATGAATGTTTGTTTGTTGGTTTGTTCGTCTTCTATGAGTTCCTGTACCATGCATCCGATTACGAATAAATTATGGTAAGTTTTTGTGTGCACGCCTACGAAGATTTCTAGAAAAAAAATCCAAAACTACCCAACCCCTGCACAGCCCGCATTTTTTCAAATATTCTTTCTACAAACCCACAGTTTTTGTAAGATTTCGATGCAATTTTTCATACGTATAATATAAAACAAAGAGAAAATTACTGCCTACGTATGGTATAAATTCAACCCTTCTTTCCCTTTATCCTTCAACCCCCCCCCCCCCGTAATTTATGTCAACGTTCTTTATACAAAAACATAGTTTTATTCGATTTTGAAGGAACTTTGCATTGGTATATATTTTAAAAAAATATTCTTTCTGCGTTTGAGTTACAAAAACTCTAATCTCTCTTCTCTCTTCCACTTCTGCCCTTAATTTAGTTAACATACTTTATACAAACCCACAGTTTCTACCCTTTTTGATAGTACTAAACACACGTATGATTCTAAACAAAGCGGTCTGGCAAGTCAGGGGTTAAGGCGTTTACTTTCGAATGTTTCTGTCCTCCGTCGCCAGTTCAAATCTCGTCTTTTATAAAATGAATCTAAAATGTAATTTCCAAGTCACGCCATGGAACCATATTTCAAAGACATAAAGAAACTCGGCTTACTTTAAAGTGGCTATCATATAAAATTCACCATAAGATTTTATAGTTCTGTATAGTTCCGTGGTGCTTTTATAAAACAGTAAGAATCAACTGCATTTGTATTTCTTTAAAATAATCAAAACAAGGAAGAACCGCAATTTAACAGTATTTCCTGTTTTACTGACTTTCTTGTTACACTGATGTCAGAGAATTCGAATATTAAACATATTACCTCAACTAAACTTTTAATTGATATGAAGTCTTCGCGGGTTCTCCGCCATATGGTGTTGAAGGGGAAAAAAAGCGCAGCTCTGGTGCTCCCTGTATAACATCAGTCATGAAGATGGCGGCAGAGCTAGCCGCAGAAAGCTCGTTGTTGTTTCCCTTCATCACCATACAGCAGATAACCCGCGAAGACTTCATATCATCGATACGCCGTGAAAGCCTTCACATCAAACTTTTAATCGTTAATAATAAACAGCCTTATAGTCCCTAAACCTGCATCTGATCCATTATAGATCTATATATAAAAAAAGTTGATGGCAACATTTTAAAAATGTACAAAATTCCAAGAATTTATTTCTTTAAATGGTATTCTCAGCAACAGTAAATAATCAATTATAAATGTTTGCGTGCGTCTGTAAAAATTTTACCGTACCTGAGACGAAACGTCACACAAAAAGGGATTCCATTGAGTGTCATAATTCAGTACAATCAAACAATAGGGTACACTCTCTCACTTTTAACGGTGTGTATTAGGAACACGATATTGGAAGATTTGACATAAATTTTTCAAAAGTTTAGAAGGAATCTAAAGTACATAAAAACAAACCTAATTAAATAGTCTTCAAGCAGAAATCCAGATGGTGATATGTCAAACGTCATGTCTTCTTAATTAAGACATTTCTTTATATCTAATGCTTAACAGTCGAATAAAAAATATATAGCAATTAACATGATATTTTTGCCTCTGTTAAGATCAAATTCGCTAAGAATGAATTTACTACAGTATAATTACTAAGGAAAACAGAAAAAGTAAGTAATTAAGGATTTGTGTAAAGTGATACATCGAAACTATTTGTTGTGAAATTAATACAACCGTAAATCAAAACGTATAGAGTGTTAATGAAGAGGTTAGAAAAGAAGTGCAATTAACAAAGTCTTCTGAAGTTAAAATCGAAAAAAATCAAAATTCTTGCCTGATTTAAAAGTTTCTTTTTAATGTCTTACTGTCGAAAGTCAAGTTTACCTTGTCACTTATCTTGTCCTGGTGTCGTGGTGCATTTGTTGTAAATGCTGCAACTTAGATAATTATTTCTTATTCTAAAAGCAGAAATGGATTTGTTCATGCACATGCACTTACTTAGCTTGAATATATTAGGCATGCTGTAACGATGTAAACTTCAACTTTTGCGTTAACCTGCTTTTGGACGAGACCAAATACTCGTAAAACTCTCAAATTTCATTTTAATCCAGCGTATTACATTAATATTAACTGTTAAACAGTAGTACATATTTCTTTGGTCGTTATCAAACTTAGTACTGTTTTTAGTGTCAACCAATGCAAGATTTCTCAAGAATTTTGGGGTTGTCAAACAAAAGATTATAAGTCAAAGCAAGTCTTGATTAAAAGACTGCTAAACAGGGCACAAGAAATTTTTTTTAAATTTGAGTTATTTCTCCTAATTCTTTACCACAAGTTTAAAGATATCTCGACATCTTATAAATAATCCTCCCTCGTCTAATTGTACCAGGGCAGTTGTGTGACGCTAAACATTTCTGTAAAATAGGTTGCCTAGTAGGAAGTAGGAAATGCTTAGTCACTTAAACGCAGCCGCAAATTATTTTTCTGATTTATTATCGTCTGTGATAGGAAAACTACGACGTCCAGCAAGATACGGTATTCTAAAACCAAGGAGCACATGGTTTTCCGTCGACTCGTTATGCAATGTGTTGATGCACCTCGGACTGTATATATATATATATAAAAGCAGTCTGAGAGCTTAGTGGGTAAGGCAAATGTGTTGAGAACTTATGGTAACACCTTCAAATTCCAGCAGCACCAGGAGTTTTACGGGCTTTGCTTTGGTCATAAAAGTTTCCAGGAAGTTCCGTGGTTCAGATTCAACGTTAAACTGCCGGTCACACCATAACAAAGGCGCAGTGCAAGGTAAATCGAAACTATGTTGCTTGATGGCCAAACAACCCTTCGGGCACACGTGGCCAAAAGTTCCCTACGCTTTTTCCTTTGCATAGCACAAAGCTGTGAGCCATACCTGTACAGTGACCCAATGTGAGTATTTTAAGTAGGCCTATGTAGTTTTCTCACTGAACTCGGAGCCAGCCGGTCTAGGATAGAGAATTTTCAGCCAACCTGTCAGGTGGACGCTGGTGGCTTCCAGTATTTACTTAAAATAAAAACTCACTAACGGAAGCACACATTCATAAAAATGGTACTTCCATTTATTGAAGAAGAACACCCGCAGAATCATTACGAATATTTTAATTAAATATAAATAAGACCACACTGCATTTGTAATTTCCAGTTACTGCTTTTAAAATACCAAAATCCACTGTTTACTATTCGACTTTTACATAGGCACCCACCCAGTCCACACTCTTCCAGACAACCAACTTAAATTCTACCCCCAACGACTCAGCTCGTGGAACCTCTGAGTTCAATAATACATTACTTACAAACGTAAGTAAATGAGATGCAGCAATATCGTCGCAAAGCATATACGAAGAGGTTACAACTCTGGTTATGGAGCAAGCGCACGACAGTGTGAACAGCAAAAGAACTAATCTGGATACTGTTCTATTGGCTCAAGTGACATTAATAGATTTTGTGATAGAATTATGTGGAATTTTTCTTTTACGAAATATATCTGACACATAATAATAATTTGTGGTTCACATTTTTTGTTGTATATTGCGCTGTCAATATAACAAAAGACTTAAATGTTACACCATAAGAGAAACAGATTCATTTTTTTTCCTCGCCACCAATTTCTTAAAGACTCACAGTAGTGGAAATAAACAAAACTTTTTTCTTGATAAATCATGTTTCTTCTGACGAAAATATTATAATGGAACAGTTTATCGAGCAAACTGACAGAAAATTGCCGTCACTCACTCTACCCAATACTGGATTGATTTCTAATATTTCTTGATGAGGTATGCCCTCTGACAGTTCTCTTGTTGCTGAATAGCGGATTAAAGTGATGGAAGTAGTGTGTACGAAGCAAAAGCACTTAATAGTCTTACGTTAAAAACTAAAAGAGTTAAAGGTGACATGCATATGAAAATAAAACAAGACGTATAAATCAAAATTACTAATTTGTAACTCTGTAAATGATTAGCTTGTAACGAAATTTAATTTATTTTTGGTTTGTTTTGTTTTGAGTCTCATCGATGCCAAGGAAATTAGAGACTGGAAAGGACTGGGGTAAGGAACGGGAAGACATTCGGCCATGGCCTTTTAGAGGAGCCACCACGGCATTCGCCTGGAATGAACATGGATCTGGTTGGCCTGATTGGGATTCGAACCCACGTCATCCCGAATGTGAGGTCAGAACGCACTGCGCTCAGTGCTCTTTAATTAGTTACTATGATACATTGAAACTTCATCAAAAGTACTTTCCATGAAGAAAAAGGAACCCTATTATTTATTTATCTTCTGGTTGGTTGCTTTTCAACACTTCACCATCCTTCTCTTACTTTTTGTCATTCTGCTTCGGAGTACTTTCCTCCCTATAACTGAAATAAACTGTACCAGTAATATTCCATTCCTTAAGTATAACACTCTTCTACTACTGGTATTTGTTAACTTGAATAAGCCTTTCTTGTTGTAGAATACATAAGAATTTGCTTTTGTTTATAATTCGTTCTATATGAATAACTCTCGCATTCTTATTTTCCCCCATTACACAAATGCTCTTAATTCTCATTTTCTGAACAAACGTATACTTTACACATAAATTTTCAATAGCTACCGTTGGCATTTACACTTACAATAAACACGACAAACCTTATTCAGAAAATATATTGCCGTCTGCACATTGTGAGAGTTTCTAAGAATCCGATTTCTCCTCCGATGTTCCGTTACATCTTAAGTTACGTTCACACTTGGATACTTCTGCCGGAACGTGTATTTTTATATTTGAAAAGTCGCGGCATTTTACCTCATACAGACTGCTGATACATTTGAAAAATATCGAAGTATATTATGCAAGTCGCTCATATATTTTGTATATGATCATTTCACCTTTGACATACGCGCATTAGCCAAATTTAACGTAACCAAATCCCAAACGCGGAAATAAGCGATGTATACCGTAAGAAGAAGGTTTCCACTGTTTGTTCGCTGTGTTTATGTCATTAGTTCTTTCATTAACATGGTGTAAGAACCTTGTATTTTACGTCTAGAAAGGATTTTTTTTTTTTTTTTTTTTTTTTTTTTTTTTTTTTTTTTTTTTTTTTTTTTTGCCACCATCTACGTTTTCTAGGCGACGTTTTAAATGATTTGATAATTAAAATTAAAAGCACCTGGGTGACCGAGCAAACGATTTGTGTTCAGTATGCAAAATTTCATCAAAATCCTTAAAGAAGTTTGCGATACAATAATTTTATCTATTTACAGGAGTTGCTCATTTAATTGTATTAGATTGGACAGATTAAATATATAGACAGTATAAAAACCTGACCTGAAGGTTAGTTGGATCCACAAAAAGGAGTCATACTCAGCCATTGTATCAGAGGTAGGACGGCCAGTTCCTTTACTCTGGGACCTACAATTTAACGTAGATTCCGAATCACAGAACACCCTATCGTAGTTCATATGATGAAATACAAATCTTAAAAATTCTTCCCCCGACCGGGATTTGAACACGGAATCGTAGCCAGAATTTTTTGAGAGCTAGATCAGTAACCACTTTTTTCCCCATAATTACATTTAAGCTGTCAGACCACTCCATATGATTACGCACATTATTGCCTATGCGTTAATAGACATCTTGAGACACCTGTGACGTTTTTATACTGAGAATTTGGCGTGGCAGCTGTTTTATTTACTCAGAATCCACTAAACATCGTGGAATGTTAGTAGCCATTCTGGTCCAGGCTGCCATTCAACCTAAACACAACAAGATTAGGCACATTGCTGACTTAGCGGCAATAGACGTCTCGAGCCGCCTGTGACGTCATTAAAATTAGAATTCGTTATGGCAGCCACCTTACTCACTCAAAAGACATGATACAACATGGAATATTAGTCCTCATGCAGGTCCAGGCTGCATTTAAACCTAACCACACCCTTCGCTAATACAGCTCCTTGAAAATCAACATTAGTACGGCATGCGAAAGAGCACATTCACGGTAAAGATTGCTTCTACTTATTGGCTACTACCTCACGTAACCCCACTATTTGCATTGTATTACTCTTGTCTTACCTGTATTTTCCACTTCACGTACATTTTTTCTTGAATATTAATGCCTAAGGAGTGTGTTAATCACATTTTCATCCCGAAATAACAATTATTTTGTACTGGCTGTACTATTTGCACAGCATTCTGTAATATTGATGTTTGTGTGTTAAATACATATGCGGTCAAAAAGTAAACGATGATTACATTATAACTACTAATATTATTTTCAAAGAAGTTTTGTAGAGTAAAGAGTCACTTCTGACAAAGCCAACTTTTAAAAATTTTCTTTTTAAATGTTTTACACGGGTCATCCAGTATACAACGTTTCCTATGCATTTGGAAGCTCACAGTTGTTTAAACAACCAAAGATAAAACAGTAGACATAACGTGGCGTTAGAATTTTTTTTTAAGTTTGAAAAAATCGCATTTGAATAAACATCTACTTTTTAAATATCTGCTTTTTAAATGTTTTACACCTAAACTGGTAGTATTTAATGATAACCACCTTTTCAATTAAGTAATATACAGTCAATATTATTTTCAAAGAAGTAAAGTATCACTTCTGACAAAGCCAATTTTTAAATTGCTTCATTTTAAATGTTTTACAATTAAACATGTTGTGCTAATTATCTCAGCTAGCATTCAAGAAATGTTCGTTTAAATATATGAGTTCCTTGAAACCAAAGAGAAAATATTGGTAGGCTTCCTGGTACCTGAATCGTCTACGAGATGGCGTTAGAGCTGTTTTCGAGATACCAAGTGCAAAAATTGTTCGTATTTTGTAAAATTGGGGTTTTGCAGGGAAGACAACTATTTAAGTAATTCTAAAAAATAAAACGTTATCTAAATATGAAATTTCATCAAAATCGTTAAAGTTGAGATTGCAAATATATATTTATATACAAGAATTGCTTGTTTAGAGATATGACATTCAATAGCATATCAGTGTGTACAAGTATCACACAGGTTTTGATACTTGTTTATACTGATGTAAACGCAAGGTTCATACTCACACAAGTCAATGAAGGCCTCAGACAAGTATCGATACATGTGACGTTACAAGTTCTGATACAAATTCCGATACAGGTTGTGAAATTGTGCCAGATGTAAACGTAGCTTTACGTGTTCTGTGTTGCGAAAAAGTTGCGATGCGAAAATATCACAAGCGTGTGCCTTATATGTATATATATATATATTACATCTTAAGGTAAATTTTGGGACCATCCATTTGATACCCCTCAAGATGGAGCAGGGATTTGATATCGTAGGGTAAGGAAGTTAGTAGAAATAGATTAATTAGTCAATTAGTGGGCAGTAAATCACGAATCAGTTTTATTTTTGAGCAAATTCATTACATGTTACTTACACTTCAGTAAACAGAAAGTGTTAACGTAGTTTAAAACAATCAAGAGGTAATGGATCCGCTGATGAACCACTGAAACTTCTAAATGACTACATACGAGAACGGTACGAATATCGCGAGGTCCTACTGCGGGAAAACGTTTAACAACCAGTTGAACATAATGAATACAGTATTTATTCCCCACTGCGGGATCGTTTCACAGGTTACATTCGCCTCACTGAGTTTCCGAGCACAACGCAGCAGCTGTGGGTTACGAGAGCGCATTTTAAATCTTGCAGAAACCATTTGGTGGTATCGCAGTGATGTTTACCGCCGCCCTTATAGTTCCCCAGGAACTTAATTTAAATTAAATTTTCTGACATCAGAATTAACGAATTTGGCGGCTGCGATACCGTGTGCCGTAATTACTGGCTGGTGACGTTTGGCGCTACAGACGCGCGGGCGGCGCGGTACGGTCCTTTGATAGAGACCAGCCGGCCGGCCTTTTTAATTAGAGTGCTTGGCTGTGCTCCCGCGGGATAGCAGGGACGCCGTAACGAGCCGCCTCCTAATGGCCAGGCGCTCCCCAACAAAACGCACCTGCAGTTTGCTGTCCCCGACTGGGAAAGTGATCTGCCCTGGGACACACAGCCTGGGCGGTGGTGCTGCGTTAGCTCTCCTCGTAGCAAATTAGCTGCACTCGTATTATCACAAGCGATCTATGGCTCAGAGAGGGAAATACTATTACAAACTACCTGTTATAACCAGTAGCTAGTAAACACGCCAAAAGTGACGAGTTAAACAGTTATAACAGCCCACAGACCCACACATTTTAAGAAATTGTATTTTAAGAACTATGTAGCAAGATGGGAGCTGATTAATTGTGGATTTGTACATTTATCTTGTGTATATTTTTGATGCAAATAAATCTTGTTTTATGGGAAAAAAAACTGTTTAAATGAGGTGTAATACGACCAAGGACAGTATCAAGTATGAAACATTAATTTGAAGTTTGTAATTGTAGCTGCTGATGTGAGCTACGAGGTTTGAAGGTTAATTTGTGACGGTCTGGACTGGTTTATGTTGATAATTTTGCGTATAAATGAATGTATACAGTATTAACTTTCATATCAAGATGTTTTAGAATGATTGTGAGTGATTTTGTACAAGTAGTAATCATTTTTTTAATTTTATTGTTAAAGTATTGTAAGAATTTGAGAAACGTTGGTGGGAACTGTAATAGAACAGGTATAATGCCTTTAATGTAATTTTATTTAATTTAACAGAATTTACAGATATCGATAAGTTGGTAATATAAGCTCTCTGAAGTAAAGACATTGTCGCACAGTACCGCTGACGTGTCATGGCGTGTGAATTGTATTGAAATGTTGATCTGCAAACAACGAGGGATTTCTTAAGTAATAATCTGGATTAAATGTAATGTAATTATTCACGATTTTCCTACCTTTAAAAGTACATGAACCTGCAATCTTGGGAGACGAAGTGTCTGGCAGTTTGCTTCTGTGGCGAAAAAAAATTTGACGATGAAATAAAAAAGTTTCAAATGTGCACTAATTTCTTGTGTGTAACTGTAAACTTTGAAAGTTGTTATCTATACTAATGAAGCTAACCAGACTGGCGACTGTGATCTAGTTCAGTTTCTAACATTCATAACTTTGAAAGTAATTCTATCAGTTAATTTCTTCGTCGATATTTAAGAATATATTATACAGACAATTAGCATTTAAATAGCTACAGAACACATTGAATTATTTTCGTTGTTTCTAAAGCGTCTTTATAAACGAGATGAGTAGTGAGTTGACAGTTAGTTGAAAGTTAGTTGTTAGTCGTTGTCAGAATGTTTAATCACTGGAATGTTTGTTTGTATGTGTGCGCTTTAGTATCTTTGAAGAAGTCTGGTGTATAAATTATCTTAGGGATCACTAAACAAATAAATATTAATTCAAAAAAGTGATTCCTGTGTTGTCATTTGGGGGACTATTGGAGTAAGTCTAGAACAGTATTAGACCCTAATCAGTAACCTTTGGGGAAAGTTAAAATCCCCTGGAGACCAGGACAGATATACCTGTGGAAGAAGAAGTGAATAAAGGAAAATATCGTTAACTGAATAGCAAGATTTAGTCACCAAGTGAAAAACTTCTCACATTGTTCCGGCAGTTAATTTAGTTTTATTCGCCTAATTAATAGTAGTTGTTATTAAACAACGGTCGTGATTTTATTAAGATGCTATGTTGTACTTTCTTTTGGATTACAATAACAACAACATCTATCAACTGGGAGTATAACGAAAAGATCTGCATCCAATATAAATAGCTTGTAAGCCCACATAAAAAAGAAGGGATGAACCTACTGTTCTGGTAATTCATTTGCCTGCGATTGCTGGACTAAATAGATCTGTTATTTAATAACGGTCATAGCCATGGTATTGTTATTTTTATGGTTGGTTTCAAATTTAAAGATGAAATATACTGAACCATTATAAAAACATAATTAGCTAACATGAATTCTTAACTTGCTATTAAAGTGGGAAGACATTGTAACTAAAACATATGTATCGATCGAATATAAATAAATAATAAGCAAGTAATAATTAATATGTGAATTTAAACTAATTTAATACTTTCTGATCGTTGGTTTGTTATTTAAAAACATTGAACCATTGCAGAAACATAAATAAGTAACCTAAATTCTTAGCTTCCTATAGTAGCGACACCTGCGAACAAAGAGTGAAAACACCTATAGCTGTTGTGTGACATTACGGAGTTAAAGACACCAACACATTATGACACAGTGACAGCAAGGGCAAACGGGTCTTTTATTGGTATTTATAATTTCTGCCAAGAAATTATAGTATTCAAGTACAACTAAATAATCTCTCTACATCCACATATAACAGAATGCATAGGTTACTTAGCAATGCTTCCTCACTGTAGCTATCCATCACAAACATTTCAGCTACCTTTCAAGACGTCTCAAGAGCAAATTCAAATAAGTGAAGAGATGCAATGAATCTGACCAAATACCTTTACATTGTATTCGTCAGTTTTGTAGCATGTATCCGTGTCAATGTGAGTAAAAGTAGAAAAAAATAATGTTTTAAAATACAGCTAAACATGGCCTTTTTTTTCTTATGGCATTATTCTTCGTTAATGTCGGGTTCATTAGAGGAGGGAAAGGACTGGAGGCAAAGAACCGGAAGGAAATCCAACCCTGACCTTTTGAAGGAACCATATCGGCATTCCTTTGGAGTGATTTGGAGAAACTATGAATACCCAAATCGGGATGGCCCAAATACGAGACGGGAATGTTACCATGCTCGCTAAAGATAGCAGTATTTTCGAACTGCGAGTCAGCCACGTCTAAAGTCATTGCATTGGACAAATGAGTATAAAACTAAATGTAATCGGTCAAAGCTATCTCGTGGGACCCTCAGTTCAAATTATGTATGCGGCAGAATAAATTTGTTACGGGTGTTTAATACCCCTAACAAACTTAATTATTTATGCAAGAGCATTGATGTAACTGCTCCCTTAAGAGTTTGTGCAATCTCTGACGATAACTGTTTGAAAAAAATGGTTAATTCGGATAGTTTAAAGTATCCTGAGACAAATTCGTCACGGAATTCCTGAATGCTTGCAAAGTGAAATAATTTCTTTGTTTCTTAAAATTCATCATCGTAATACTCCTGTTAATAGTGTAACAGTAAAATATTGTACACAGCTAATTGAAATTTTTCGTTCAGTGATTGTTTACAGACAAGAAACATCTGCGACAAACCACTCAGTTAGATCGTTTTGTAAATTCTTCACCATTAGTAATTTGCTTGTCTTTCGGGTAGAACTGTGTCAGTCAATTCGCTGAAACGCATTGAGTATTGGTTGGCTAATGTAGTTACATCCAATAATGTAAAGTGAGACATAAAAATTCTTATTTGAAAGACAATTTTAAATGTTTATATGTTGAGTTAATTAATTAATTAAATTGTAAGGGACAGATGAGAATCGTCTTATCTCATGTGAGGAACACAAAAAACTATTATCATTTTTAAACGTGAGGCGAACATTAATATCTTGGTTGTTGAGACAAGGTACTGATGCAGAATATCTTTGGTGAGTGATAAATGAATAGGAGAATCCTTAACGGCAAAAGAGATTGTTGCGAGAACTTGGTACGTTTTAACGAAGAGACATCTTTATTAAAAAAATAACTTTTTTATAATAAATGTGAGAATACGAATTATTAGAAAATGAGCTCATGTAAAGCTTCGTGCGTACTTATGTATCAGCCACCTAATAATAGTTTTTCTTTTCGTCGTTGTGAGCTTGTGGTGTTTTTATCTGCGATGCTGGCGGGGTTCAGGAATGATGGCTCGTATTCACTGAGTAGCCACAAAAGAGGCGCAGCGATATTGCCCCCGTAATAACCGCTGCTGCCTACGCTGGCCTCGGGGCAGGTATACCCCGGCGGCTCCAGATGAAATGTTGCCTCCGGGAATGCGCACTGCGATATGAAATGCCTCCCTTACAACACAGATAGAGAGTGACGCTTCACCAGGAATCTAGATTGCTGTATTGCATTCCCGAACGCGTTCTTGGCCCCGGCAATCGGTACGAACTAACTCCATGACAACAAAAAAGACTAGATCAGCGTTTCTCATACTTTTTCAACACTAAAACCAATAAAATGTCGAAAATATTGCTACGAACCACCAACATACAGAGTGTGCAGGGTAGGCCACATCTTTTCCTACGATATGACAAAATTTTATTTTAATAAAAGTCTCACAATTTTACAGATGTTGATATTTTAATTTTTTTTTCGAAACATGTCACTTTGTTTAGTTTGCCATTTCTACATATAAAGACTTTTTGAAACCGTCCTTTTTTTAAAAAAAAAAAATTTACTCAGAGATATTTGAGTCCTCTAAAACAATGTTCTTTTTTTCCTTAAAACATTAAAAACCTTACAAAAAATCTTAAATGGTATAATTATTTTATTTTATACTTCTTTTAAAATGATTGTTTTACTTCGGAAGTTCAGTCTGGCAAAGAGACCATTGTGCATTTTAAACATGTAGTAAAAATTATGATAATGATTTTTATTGTTTTTTTTAACGTTTTAAGAAAAAAAGAACACTGTTTTAGATGACTAAAACATCACTGAGTAAATTTAAAAAAAAAACAGGTTCTAAAAGTCTTAATTTATAGAAATGACATTGTTTAAACTGAATACAGACATACGTTTCGGAAAAAAAAAATCTATACCTCGAAAATAGTGAGACTTTGTCATATAGTAGGACATGAAGTGCGGTTGCAGGATTATCCTTTCATTCCTCAACACCCTGAATATGGACCTAATTTTTAATGTTTTCTATTCCTACAGAAGCAGTTATGAAACAGGAAGTTGACTCTTAGTAGAAAAACCAAATTAACAGACTGGGTGTTACAGTATTACAACGATATATATGCCTAAAATAAAATAAAGAAATAATATATGACACATTATATTGCTGTTTTCTTCATTACTCTTTCAATTCTACCGCCCACCGTGGTATCTCGCACTTACAACAAGATCCTCAGAAAATGGTTGTTAACGTAATCTTTAAATTAGCGGCGCTCTCTTCGATCTCAACTGGAAACTTCGTTAATGAACAGATTATTGCAGTCATATCCTGATACCCAGGAAATGCAAGATTTTTGCCTGGTTATCGAACTATTCTTGGCTTTTAGAAAGTTAGCCTGTGGGTTTGACTCCCTTTTAGGCTTATGCAGTAGGAGTACGGTACCTGAATTATTAACGTTCTGTCTGCGGAACACCTGTATGACCTTCGCGGACCACAGGTTGAGAAACACTGGACTAAATTAATGTCGCATTTGTGAATTTATGTTATTTTAAAAACTGCTATGCACTCGCTGACTTGCACTTTGGCTACAGACGTTTAGATCTCAACAGCTTTCCTTTGATTTTTACTGAGCGAATGCTGAGCGACGTGGGTATTTTCTGTTTACTGAAAACAACAACTGACGTTCTGAGATACTTGAACAACAGCAAGAGTTCCAGTTCTTCCACAAAATTATCAAACTCTCAGTAAATGTTATACATTTAATAACTGAAAGCTGTGGAATATTTTACTCAATTGTAGATGATAATTTAAATTCTCTTATATAAAGTACTAATCTGGAGACTGCGCATGTCGTCTATAGCTATTGGCTACAGAACGGTCACGTGCCAGCCGTCACTCGCTTATCAACAGCCACTTACAATTAGGTTAAAACATAACCTAAGAATTTTTTGGCAGAAGATAAGAAGTAATGAAGTTTATTAAAATTTCAGATATAGTTTACGTGAAAGATACGTAATCAGGAAATATATCAGTCAAATAGATGACAGTTATCGGTTTTTGATATTATCCGTCATTTAAAGCATAACGAATTTATTTAAATAAATCATAGCCAAATACTCCGATAATCTAACCACAGTATGGTACTCATATCACGAAAAATATCATAAAAATGATCGTTATTCGTTTTTTTTACAAGCTTTTCCAGAATAAATTCCTTCTACCACCACAGATTATTCATATCAGGGTAATAGAAACTATGATTTTAGAACGGCGATTTTAGTGGAGGTTGTGGTTAAGTTTACCAGAATCGCAAATAACACATTTTTTTACTGCATAATTCACTCTGAAATTAGTTTTTAAACAATTTAAACCGCTTCCATAAGTGCTATCTATGTTTGGTACTGAAGGTATTATTTCATGTGGATGAAAGTAGTTCGATATTTATTGTGCTGAATTGTGCTTGGACCGGGAATAAAACTGTAATTACATGGTATAGCAAACGTTTTTCGGATTCCGAATTTATTTTTAATTTTTTCCTATACTTCCGTCGCCAGTAATTCAGTTGAAGTTATTACTGTATTGCTACGTGAACTGCTAACAAAATATGAAGAACGTCATAAAATTAAGGTTATGAGCAATATGTATTAACAATTCCGTATAATTAACTCAAATAAATGACAGTTATTGATATTATACATTCCGTCATTTAAAGTAAAATGTATTTATTTAAATAAATCAGGATAACCGGAGATCGCGATTCCGCCAGGAATTGGCGTCATAACACTGCCGTTGTCAAACACAAGACTCCTAAAGAAATACTTTCCGAAGTATATTTAACTGTGTTATGCCGGTCCAGGCTGTATTACAATCAAATTACTGCTTGAAAATAATGGCCCAGGCTGTATTAATGACTACTTGAAAAATAATGTCTAGCGATAGACTACGGCAGTATTATGACGTCATTACTGAATGTTATTTTGGCGGAATCGCGATCTCCAGTAGACCCGATCGTTATTCGTTTTTCCTTACAAGCTTTTCCAGAATAAATTCCTACTACACCATAGGTGATGCCCGTCGTTATTCATATGAGGGTAATAGAAGCTACGAACTTCGAAAGCACTATTAGTGGAGGTTGTGGTTAAGTTGACCAGAATCGCAACTGACACATTTTGTTATAGCATAATACACTCTGAAATCAGTTTTACAAACCATTTAAGCTGCTTACATAAACGCCATGTTACTAAAGGTATTAATTAATGCGGATGGAGCAGTTCCATATTTAACATGCTGAATTGTGCCTGGACCAGGAATAAAACTTATATTACATGGATAGCAAGCGTTTGTGGGATTCCATTTTTTTTTTTTTTTTTTTTAATTTCACTTGTTCTGTACTTCCGTCGTCATTAATTCAGTAGAAGTTACTACTGTATTGCCATGTTAACTGCAAATGAAACACGAAGAACATTTCAAAATCGAGGCTATTAGAATTATGTAATAACAATTCCGTATAATTAACCAACTGCAAAAAAATGAACTGCCAGAATATTGCGTTCAAACCGTCATTTTTGACGGGCTTGAATCTAGTGTATGATAAAAGATTATTGCTAATGGATTGATTTTTTTTCTTTCATTCTCTTCTTTGATAACCGAATGCTCTTCTTTTCTTTCAGAGAAGCATCTTAAGCTGTTTTACATGTTAAATATGTCTACGTGACATCATATGGTTCTGGTATTTACATTTTGAACATTGAATTTATGGTGTAAATTATGATCTAAGGGCATTTGACTTTAACAAAAAAACAAAAAAAAAAAATCTGCTGCAGGAAAGCCAAGCTAAAATTACTAATACCGAGAGTACAGTGTATATATAAAACAATGCAGACGGAAAATGTTAGTAGATCACAATTTATACCATAACTTCGGTGTAAAAAACGTAATAGAGTGACATTTACACAAATTTAACAGGAAAAACGGGGCTGATGATGCTTCAGGTGAATGAAGTTCTGAATTTTAATGATTTCTTTTAGCGTATCGATTAAGATTTATCGCGTTTTAACTCTCATCTGAATAACAAACGCAAATCTGAGTTCTTAGTAAGAACCCTCCCTCTTCTCTTCTGTTTAGATATAAGACGTGATTAACAGCACTGTCATCAGGAACAACTATCATCTTAAATCAGATTTACTATCTCACGACGTTTACCTGCGTCACTGCCGGCTGGCTGACCACTCTCACACTGGATCTGCACCTATTTCTTGCTGGTGTACTGTGCCTCTTTCATTACTCTCCTCGGTCACTTCCTATACCATAAACTGCCTACCTGTCGATATTGTTTCCTGCACCACTCACTATCATTACCCTAACCTCCTTCGTGAAACCAATACAGAATGGTTCTATATCATCTACTTCCCAACCAAGTGTTCCATTAGTTTTATGTGCACCTGTTACCTAGTAGTTTGCACCTATTTGATTTACACAAGCTTTTAAGCTCACTTCACCTCTCGTAATGGTATGTTCTACCTAACCTGCTCCAATATGTGCTTGGGGCTTATCACTCCATGACTCGGTTAACGGATTAAATCTATTTGCTCCACAGTTTCCGAACTGTTTAACTTCTAAAGTTTTATTATGCTACGTAATCCACGATCTGATTTCATCAGCTTTCATCCATTCCCATATGTCATCAAATCCTCATTTACCTTCAGTTCTTGTTACGATCCCATTCCTCCGAAAGAAAACATTTCTGACACATAATACAGTAAACTACTGTTGCACTTCTTTACAACAAGCGCCACACTTTTAAATTCTGCGAAGGCCAATAATTAAAAAGTATTTATAAACTGCAGATGAATTTGATAAAATACCAGAAGTCTACCGCACTGGCCGTTACTCGTAACAGCTGGAACATAGTTCATTTACATGCACCGTTTTCTAACAGAAGTTATCTGCTACTGTTAAAAAGGCATGATTTAAAATTTTTAGTAACTTTTTGCTATGACTGACGAGTAGTTTATTTTTTTTCAATTAACTAAAGACACGGTGGAACCCCAAGAGTGGTGGGTGACTGGTAACGCATATAGGAGGACACGGGATCGAATCCCCGTGCGGCCATCCAGATTTCGGTTTCCTTGTTTTTACCAAATGGCGAATGCCGAGATGGTTCCTTCAAAAGGCCATGGCAGAATTCCTTCCCATTTATTTCCCTCCCTCCCCTTCCTTTCTCGCCTCTAAAGATCTCGACGTCGTTGAGGCGTAAAGTCAAAGAATAAGAAATAAACGGTTGGACCAAACTGACTACGCACATTGCTACCGCGATACGAAAATTGTGTTTTATTTACACCAAGCTCTGATCTATGATGTGGATATAACCACTTCATGCATTAGTTAGTTTCTGAGGCTTTAAATTTAGAACTAAATTTTGTACTAATAAATTATTGCATTTTCACTAACGCAATTTTACAATGTTGCGCTGCTATCATAGAACCTATTGGTAAGTATGCGATAGAAAATCGTCCAACTCGGATTTGTAGGTTTTACTTCTTTTCGTACCTTAAATTCTCTGTTCTCTGAAGGGGTAAAGTAATGTACTGGATGTATGGGGATTATGTTGTTAAATCTAGACCTATTCCTTACATGGTGACGTATAATATTCTGTGTGTAAATGACACACAAATTCTTAGTTTAAAAGTTAGTCTTTTTGTAAAAACATACAACTTAAATCTTATTTCAGTGGGATGTTCTTAGTAAAAAGCGTATTTCTTCAAATTGTGTTTAATTTAATAAAAGTCCTCTAATTTGCATTGCTTTCAAACAACGAATCCTGAATTATAGGAAATACGTTGTCAGGATGGTAACATGTTTCGCGGATGTTCCAAACAGTTTGTACCGCTGCAGCTGAAACAGGAGTTGCGAGAGCCATACAGGTAGGAGTGATGGAATGTTGCGCCTGACAGGTAGGCAATGCGTAACGACGCTGCGTGCGACAGGTGGGGTGGTGGCAGGGCCGTCAGCGACAGACAGCCCTCAAGAAGGGCGCTCCAGCGCTCGCTCACTTCAACATTATTGACCCGTAACAGCACGTCAACTCCGCACCACCAATGTTTTTATTGTTATTACTCATCGCGTTTCAGTCGTGCCGAACATTACGTCTCTCTAACAGACCCTCATCACAGTTGGTGATAACCTTCAATGGATTTGGTGGCTTATCAAATTGAACTCTATTTCAAGGAAAGGAATTTTTCTCTGTCAGCTTTGCCAGATGATTCTTATGCACCCACGTGTACTACAATTCGTTACATTTTTTCATATCGTTCAGACCTTTGTGAAGGTTGGAACGACGATTTCTGGAAAATGTTAATTAATGTTATAACGCTGCAGAGAATATTCCTATCTACCTTGTCTTCAGGCTTTTTACTCTGGAGTAAGTTAATTGGGACAAATCTCATGCATAACCACAGATATGTTTTAAATTAAAGACTAAATTTTTCAGGCCCTTCCTCGTCACAGTCTTTTGATCGACAGAAACCCTATCACCCTAGTACAGTACTCTATCAAAATACAATCTACTATTGTTTCTTGGATCGTGATGCATCCCCAGTCTGCCGAACTGATAATCTTTTGTATTTCATTATCAGCACATGAAACGCGTCCTCATTTTCCTGAGCGATTATTTCCACTGGCATTCCTGCTCGGAGATCATTTAAAATGCTGATTATCTCCTGTTTAAACTTTGAAGTCAACTTTCTCACTCTGTAATGGGCAGGGAAATCCTCTCGACTTGTTTCCATCGTATCCTCCCTGCATGTCTGTCTTATGCAAATATCTAATCGCTGTATGAATTTAATTCCTGTCTTATTTGTTTTCAGCACCAGAAACCAAACTAAGTTTTGTTCGAGGGTAGTGGAATTCTGGAAAATACAATGGACTTAAGTGTTAACACGTTGAACGAATTCGTTTCCTCAAAGGCCACAAACCTATGGGTCAATCTTCGTACTCGTGGTGATTAACGTTATCTCACATCCTTTCCACGGTTGTGGAGCTATCCAGAAAAGAGCTCAGTTAAATCAGTAGGTACACTATCGCAATAAAAGGATAATGTGAGAGAAAAACAATGGCCACTTTTACTCACCTCACAAAAGAAGATGCTTTTGGGAACAGAACAGTTTTTTACCATAGTACATCGTAAACACGAGGAGTGTGCCTAGTATTAAATTGATATAGGAAACTCGAAACAACCAGCCCATACATTTTAGAAAGCAGCTCGATTTCATGGCTATCAGTATGCATACGAATAATTAAAAAAAAAACTTCATACCCATTACGTTTCAGATTTCATTTCAGGAACCGACAATATTGATGTAGCTATCTCAGATTTCCTGAATGACACGTGGCATAATTTCATTCAAATCTACAGCGTTGGTTCTAAAATTGCTGCATATTACAGCCGGTACTTTGATGAGTTCGGACAGAATTCCCTAGCCTCGGAGCCACCACCTATGCATTAGCTGTTTGCTTATTTAAACATTTTAGTGCAAGAGTGTCTTTCAACGATTATAGTACCCTGTGTGGAACAAGATGCACAGATATTTCTTCAATGTTATTTGGCTGGTGTTAGAAGCTTCTTCAACCGTCATACACGTTCACTTTCTCTGTATAAAAAGTCACTCAGGAAAAATAGATAATGAAACCTTTGATCAGTTAATAATAAATATCATTCCCTGTGGTCGTAATGACCTGGTGACAGGATTTCTACTGGCTGGGAATGCCGCCCCTGCTGTAGCCACCTTAACTTAACCCGGCAATCCTACCGGGTACAGGGGACCTACAGTCTAACGTGGAATCCGAACCACGAAAGCGTTCTAGCGTACTTATTATTACTCTGCAAGCTGTGCCAGAGGTGAAGCTAAGGTTAAGGGCCTTTGAAAATCCCCGCCAAGACAGGAATTCGAACCGGGGACATTTCGATCCCCAGTCAGACATCTTAACCACTGAGCCACCAGACCGCCTTGTTGAGCAGATGATAGAAGGGAGTATCAAAGAGGAACATTTAATAGATATACACCTACCGAGGATGGATTTCATCCAACTGATTAGAAGAAGTACACTCCTGGAAATTGAAATAAGAACACCGTGAATTCATTGTCCCAGGAATGGGAAACTTTATATACACATTCCTGGGGTCAGATACAACACATGATCACATAGACAGAACCATAGGCACATAGACACACGCAACAGAGCATGCACAATGTCGGCACTAGTACCGTGTATATCCTCCTTTCGCAGCAATGCAGGCTGCAATTCTCCCATGGAGACGATCGTAGAGGTGCTGGATGTAGTCCTGTGGAACGGCATGCCAAGCCATTTCCACCTGGCGCCTCAGCTGGTCCAGCGTTCGTGCTGGACGTGCAGACCGCGTGAGACGACGTTTCATCCAGTCCCAAACATGCTCATTGCTCAATGGGGGACAGATCCGGAGATCTCTCTGGCCAGGGTAGTTGACTTACACCTTCTAGAGCACGTTGGGTGGCACGGAATACATGTGCATTGTCCTGTTGGAACAGCATGTTCCCTTGCCGGTCTAGGAATGGTAGAACGATGGGTTCGATGACGGTTTGAATGTACCATGCACTGTTCAGTGTCCCCTCGACGATCACCAGAGGTGTACGGCCAGTGTAGGAGATCGCTCCCCACACCATGATGCCGGGTGTTGGCCCTGTGTGCCTCGGTCGTATGCAGTCCTGATTGTGGCGCTCACCTGCACGGCGCCAAACACGCATACGACCATCATTGGCACCAAGGCAGAAGCGACTCTCATCACTGAAGACGACACGTCTCCATTCGTCCCTCCATACACGCCTGTCGCGACACCACTGGAGGCGGGTTGCACGATGTTGGGGCGTGAGCGGAAGACGATCTAACGGTGCGCGGGATCGTAGCCTAGCTTCATGGAGACGGTTGCGAATGGTCCTCTCTGATACCCCAGGAGCAACAGTGTCCCTAATTTGCCGGGAAGTGGCGGTGCGGTCCCCTACGGCACTGCGTAGGATGCGACGGTCTTGGCGTGCGTCCGTGGTCACTGCTGTCCGGACCCAGGTCGACGGGCACGTGCACCTTCCGCCAACCACTGGCGACAACATCGATGTACTGTGGAGACCTCGCGCCCCACATGTTGAGCAATTCGGCGGTACGTCCACCCGGCCTCCCGCATGCCCACTATACGCCCTCGCTCAAAGTCCGTCAACTGCACATACGGTTCACAGTGCTACCAGTGTTAAAGACTGAGATGGAGCTCCGTATGCCACGGCAAATTGGATGACACTGACTGCGGCGGTGCCCAACCGCTGCGCAGCTAGCGCCCTTCGACGGCCAACACTGCTGTTCCTGGTGTGTCCGCTGTGCCGTGCGTTTGATCATTGCTTGTACAGCCCTCTCGTTGTGTCCGGAGCAAGTATGGTGGGTCTTACACACCGGCGTCAATGTGTTCTTATTTCAATTTCCTATCGATGGAAAAAACCATTATGAAAAAATGCAAGCAAATAAACCTAAAAAATGATGATTTTATGAACCTAATGTAGTTGTAAGGCATATAAAAACAATGAACACGAAGAGAGTCGACCACGGTTGTTATCCATCCGAGTAAAAAAAACTGCAATGTGTTCATCTGATCCACTACATATTTCAAATCGAAATAACATGACCTTTTGTCCCTGGTGCCAACCACAACCCAATCATTTCCATAGGCGCCTAGGAAAAGTTTAAGTCAGTTTTACAATATTATTACTTTATTAGAATTCCACAATATTTCTCGCCTAGTTTCAATGAAATTTTCACGCCTGTACCGCCAGATTCTGTAGTAAAAACACCAACGTCCATATAAACTAGCTATCGTTCCCTTGGTCAGGAAAGATGTGGTACCACCTGAAGATACTGATGGAGCTAGCCGTCGAAACATAACGACAATTACCCGACGTAAGTCCATCCCAGCATTTACTGCCGCATGCTGTTGAAAATGTTTTCAGACAACATGTGTAAGCATCTAGTTAGGAAAGAAAAAAAGAGACTTAACAATAACTTAATTACAATTGCTTTGGTAGCTCCTTGGAGTGATTGCAAGAGATGTGGTTAAATGCATTTATTGTAAAAACTGAATGAAGACATTCATTACAGAATGGATCACTTTTAGTCGATAGGAAATTATTATACGGGTTGGAGATGTTCTGATATTGAGAAAAAAGTGGATCATTCGATTCAAAATGGTAGTGATTGCTTTTCTGAGCCAACAGAGGGAAAAATTGGCAGTGTTGGCATAAAATAGTATTATTCGGACTTGCTCTCCACAATTTTACATCGCGAGATGACTTGGTCCCTTTTACACAAACTGGCTTCTCTGAGTCTATAGGTGTGTAATGGGTGTTTGTTATTGGCTAGACTAGTGATTTTCATCCTTTAGGTCGCCAGGTCTTGCTCGGGAGTCGCGGTCGCAAGCCAGGTAAATGTAAAAAGCGAGGGTTATAGGTCTTACAATACAAAAAAATACAAAATTTTCAGTGAAATGTTGTACCTGTTTATTTTTAAATGAACTGTCGAATCGTGGTTGTATTTTAAGACGAAAATAACCAAATCATTTTCTAATTTCAGCCTATTTCTCTTCTTTCTATCGTATTTAAGGTAACTGCCATCAAGAAGTCTAGTTTTTTGGTTTTGATTTTTTCTTGAGCCCTTCGCTCGCAGCGAAGTTAATCCGTTCCCGGTGGCGTACTAGAAAAACTAATTGCAGTGAACCAAAACAAAACTATTCCTATGTGGCCGCTGACCACACCTTCTCGCCTATTGCGCCCCCACCGCGGCATAGAGTATATCGCTGCCCACAGAGTGCTCGCGACTACCTTGCACAACATTTGATTTCTCGATCAGTAGGAATAGTCTCAATAGAAAGAATTATAAATTCGTGGTTTTTAAATCTCTGACATATATATATATATATATATATATATATATATATATATATTTTTTACGGATCTGGGGGGGGGGGGGGGGGGGGTCGTAAAAGTTTTTTTTACAGCCATGGGTTCGCCAGTTTTTTTTTTTACTTGTAAAGACGTCGCACATTCAGAAAGGTTGAAAAACACTAGGCTATACCATCATGCTACTGTCACATGGACTTGGACTGTACTTGAACGGCGCCTGCTTTCTTCATGCGCGTAGGATGTATCTATGTTTCCCACAGGAAACTGCAACACTGGGCTCTACATTAGAGGATAGCTTCCTAGCTTCCAGGAGCCAGGAGTGAGTGGCTTAGTGTTACGCTACTAGCTCGGTTCAGAAACCAAAGTATCGTTCTTAATGCTAACATTTACCACAAAAATAGATACCCGCGACAAATACTTCATTGAAGACTTAATTGCAGACTTGTCTAGTTTACGTAGGAATCATTCAATTAATTCAAGCTACAGACATAAGAGTTTAATATCTCAGCTCCACACGAAGCTCCCTAATGTCACTGACTGTTTGTTTAACTGACAGAAATTCCATCACATGGCTGTTTTTCCTAGAAGAAAATGACGAGTTATTAACTGACTGAATGGTCTCATACCGAAAGAAAATATATGAATAGAAATCTGTACCTCAAAACTGCCTTTATGCTCTAGTGCGTCGTTCTGTATGGAGAGTTAAATTCATCCCTAACGAGACACGGTTCGGCGAGTTCGTGGCTGCTTTGGCCGGGGCATCGGATTTCTCTAAGTTGGCTATTCGAGAGCACCATTCAAAAGCAAATAGTGATTAAGTTGGTATTAAAGCGGCGTGATCCTGAAAATGAAATGGAGGCGTGTATCGCGGTGGGGAGCCGAGAGCCCCGGAGTTATTAGCCGGAGCCTGCAATGCAACACGGCGGGCCGCAGCTGCACCAGCACCGCCCGGGTTAAAGCCAGCCCAGACAGAATGAGTAATGCCACAGGCCAACCACAATGGGAAATTTCAGCGAAAGCCCCGCATAATATTTCTATATCTGCGTTCGCTTCAGCTACACAAATTTATTTTCAACCAGCTGTAAGCCCGCGATCGTGTTTTGCGTATGGTCACGAGTCTTGAATGGTTCCAGATATATCGCGATAGATGCGACCTGGACTACGATTAAAACTAATATTAATTACTGTTTCGTTAACCAACTACGAAGAAATTACTTATCAATACACTGTAATCAAAGTACAAATACACAAAAAAATACAGCTGCAATCAACACATAAAACATAAAAAGCAAATAAAATGTAATATATAAAAATATTTTCTCTAGTTTTTGGTTTATAAGCCTGATAAACAGGTAAAAATCACAATAAAGAAACACACAAAAACTCAATGACGAAATATACGAGGTGTGTTCAAAAAGTAGCGGAAATTATGAGAATTCATGGGTTGTATTAGTCCGATTGGCATGATTTTTTCGTTGTTATGTTGGCAAACATGTCTTAAAGGTATCTATACATTTTGGGCTATATTGGATGTTTAGTCCCCAGTTTGCTGTTCAAACGATAACGCGTGTCTTGACACAGTCGGCGATTTTTCATCCGTATAAATTGCTTGCCGCAAGGTAAAACGACCAATAAGAAATACTACCTTCAAGTTCAACGTCGTTTGGGTGAAGCAGTCCGAAGAAAATGCTGAGATTTGTGGCAAAACAATTCATGGCTTTTACATCATGATTATGCACCTTGTTCGTGAATTTTTGGCAAAACAAAACAAAAACAAAACAAAAACAAAAAAAAAAACAAAAAACTACACTATAATGATGGCCCAGCTTACATAGTCGCTAGACATGTTCCCAAAAATAAAGAGAACCTACAAGGTCCGTCATTTTAGAAGCACCGATGATATTAAAACTGCATCGCTGAAAGGGCTTAAACCTATCCCAAAGATTCAGTTTTTGGGACTGGAAGCTCTGGTTTAAGTGTATAATATCTAATGGTTACTATTTTGCCTACGTCGATGTAGATGAATAAATTAAATTCTTTCAAAAAACTGAAAATTCCCGTTATACCTCCTATGTAATAACGTGATGACGCAGCTTCAGTGTACGCGCACAAAATGTAAAAACTGAATTAAATGTAATAAAAAAATAAGCCACGTTTTTACTTTTAATGGACGTAACTTAATTTTTCATGTTCATTTTAAATACCTACAGATGGCAGAGCAAATTGACACTTGTTATTGAAAATGGCAACTGCAGGAAATAACGTCTTTGAATCGTACAGTTTTATTCCAAGTTTTTTTCAACTGTAAATTTTCCTGAAGGTCTTTACCTAAATTGCCGTATTTAATTTAAAATGAAATGCTGCCAAAAGCAAACTTAATGAAAGCTAAGAGAGTAAAATACATCTTATGATTTCGTCGGCTCTCTTCGGTTCACGTCGTGCGTCGTCGGCCCAGTCCGGCGGAGCTCCAGCCAGCCAATACCTATCTTCGTGACCACGCCGGCGGTGGCGGACGGAGCGAGCAAACGAAATTAAATCGTGGACACGTAAGTCACTAATCAAAGTGCTTCAACGAAGCGTTACACACCTAGTAGGAATCCCTCAGTAAAATCACTGGGGCGCTAACTCTCGTCGACGACGGGGTAATTAGAGCCGGTATGTAAGTAACAGGAAGAAAATGGGACATGGCCTTTGTTTTAACGGTCGTATTGATTACTAGCATAATCCCGCTTTTAATCTAGTGCCGACCTTGTAGTGTGAGGGGTGATACGTTCGTCTTTTGTTTTTCTTCTACCAGCAAAGCATAAACATTCATATTGTTGTATCTGTGTGACCTTTACCACAAATTAAATTTCACAAATGTGTTACGTTTTTGGAATTTTAATCTTTGACGCTGTAGTTTCATTGATATTTTCTATGCATTCTTACGTGTTATTTTTCAGGAAACTGAAAAAATAAGTAAGTCAAGTTACTTAGTTAAAAATGTATATATTGAAGTGTACTGGTATCCTAATGGCAATAAATTATATTAATTGAATCGAAAAGTTGGAGTGTTCATGTGGTTGTAGCGTGATCTTCGGTGGGTATTACATACACGATTGTCAGCCTGAGATGCAGTTTCTTTTCTTTTCTTTTTTTTGCTATGGCTTTATGCTGATCTTTTAAAGGAAGCATCCCGTCATTTTCCTGGAGTGATTTGGGGAAACCATGGAAAATCCAGATCTGGATGCCCGGAAGGGGATAAATGCGACGCCTATCGCTCTCTGTGCGAACGATTTATCGTTTTATGCTCCGTTCCGCTGTTACGCAGAGACGTAAGACAGACCATAGAGTTTACGCTAGACCATAAGCTATCAGAATGTAAAAGCCCTACCACAATTTGACAGGAAATTTTTGCGTTATGCTTCCTCAAACTCTCAGACAGACGCAACTCGCTTTCAGATTTATAATAGTATGGATTATGAAGGACACACCTGTTACGAAAAACTATACTTCTCAACATGTAATTTATATGTGTCACAATATCCACATCGTGTCAGTGCAAGTTATGTGATTAAACATTGTTCTGAATCACAAAATATTGTCCTAGCACTGGTCGTTAGGTTATGATCCCTGTATTGTTTAACATGTAAAATAGTTTTTATTCTGGATTTTGCCGTTTTTGCGGTCGCGATATTGATCTAGCAGACTCAGCAGGCGATTAAGTCCCCTGAGGAAGACCTAAGGTCTGGTCGAAACCTTGGGAAGAAGAAGAAGGAGCAATTCGACGCAGCGTGAAATTCGTGAAGCTATTTATACCAGTTCTTATTCTTGATTATTTGTTGCCTTTACACCATCAATTTAATATGATTTAATTGCGATGGAGCGCACGCTCCGGTGGCAATTTCTTGTACAAAACCAATTTATTTTCCACCACTCGATTTTAGCCAGAATATATATAATGATAACATATAAAATGAGAAGAAACCTCATGAAATAATACGAGAATGTACAATTTTTAAACTCCTATTGTCTTCAACCAACGCTAGCTTTACACTCTGAACAGCACTTAAATTCGATCTCGGAAATATGGAAAACTGAAAGTTTAACGAGGAGATTAATATTCCACAAGTTGAAGGGGGAGATTAATACTCCACGGAAAATAAGAAGAGATTACTTTGATCAACAACGAGTGGCACGCTTGTCAGTCGCTGCGTTCAAACTGTCAATAGCGAACAAATGTTTCCTAATTATTATTTGAGACGATCTATAATTTACTTTCTATTATTACACTTGTGTAATGAATTGAATCTTCAGAGGTCGTTGCAACAAAATCCAAAATTCTCTGTATTAATACTGTTTGTTAGAAGACCTTATTCAGCATCACGTTTTTTGGATCTTCATAATACTTCTTCCGGGGGAAATACTACATCATGAATCTAATATTCATGAAATTAGAGCGAATATGAATGAAAATTGTATCTATAAAGCTTTATGCGAACCGATTACCAGAAATTTGTGTTTCGTTTAATCATAGGCTATCTGATTGTTGACGCCACTTTGTCTTCATTATTATCTAAGAAGAAAAACAAAAAATTGATGCATACTTTATAGTATTTAGACGAGTTAATTCTCCCACAACTCGTTCCGCCCACTATGTAAACTTTTGAGACAGTAGCATATTCTTGTAATCAGATAAATAACTTATGACAGCATTTAAACGATACTTCTAATTTAGGGGTAGCCTCTGCATAATGCCTGTGTGTCTGTATATTAGAAATATGGTAATTATCATATCTTTATTAAATTGGGTTATTAACAATGCAGCTGCTCAGAGTTTTGTACTTTTGAGCCTATTTTTCGTGGTATCCTTTCGTTGCACACCCTTTTGTAATAATTCATCTTTGTTTGTCATTTTTCACTAGCGTATTTAATTACATTCTGGCATTGCTCATCAAAACAGATTCTTCACATTCACTACTTTGAAATCTGGTCAAATTGTTTAAAACATTTCGTTTAAAAATTCTAAATTTAGTTTTAAATATTTTTTCACATTTTAATGACGACGTTGGGTCATTTAGAAACTTTTATTGTGCAAATTAACGATATAAATAACTATTGATATGCCTTACTTTAGTTACCTCTTTGTTACCTTCTTTGTTATTTAACTATGAACATACAAATAAATCGGATTTTATGCATGCATATTCAATATGAATAACAACCATTAGCTAACTAAACAGAATTTCTGTACTTTCAGCGCCCTTAATAGCCTCTAATACAATGAACGGTAACTTCGATAATGCTCATCCGATTTGCCATTATATTTCATTTACGTGTAACTCTCGTCCATTATCTCCAGTGAAATAAAGACACTAATTATATAAATTTTGCAAATAGCGTTTCGAAACATAGACCCTAGAGTTTCATAAACATAATTTACATCATCAATGGGTCTCAAAATCGTACTATACTCAAAAATTTTATAATCACTACTGGAAAATAATAAAAAGGGCGTACTATTTATTTATATAGATTCCCCTTTGATAGACATAACGAAGAATAAATTTAATTATAAAATACAGGGAAAGTCATCGAGAAATTTTTTGGAGTGTTCTTAGATCGTTAAGGACAACGTTGATCCAAGAAAGAAGATGTGAAACATTCAATGAAGACACTATTTATACGTGAAACCAACCTCCTATCCATGCGCTAAGCATTTCTCGTAAATGGAGAATTTAGTTTTCAATGACTATTTCTTCCTAACCGCAATGACGTGTGAGGGAGTCAGCACTCTTATTAAAAGAAGTGCCAATTAAATACTAATTTAGTGGTGTAATGATGGTTGATCACAAACTTAACATGTTAATCATTACAGTGTGTTTCAAACTAACTATTTTACAAACTATTCCTGATAAAATATTTAAAAAACTAAGAGGTTTTCAGGAATATTCCCCGTACAAAGGAGTGACGATTGACAAATAATTTTTATGTTTTCTTGATCAATGCATATTTCAAATAATCTCATTTATTTATTTCAACAGCGTAACAGCATACACAACAGCGACATTTCGTTTATTCCCATTTATTGTGACACTTTAGCGAAATGCAGAAGGGGTAATGTGTCAAAGGTAATAGTTCCAAAATACACTACGTTCGGATAACCTTGTGACAAGTAGTTTGACAGGCAAATAAAAAAAAAAAAATGTATTTAAAAGGTACGAAATGCTTCAGAACTTTCGCAGCAGAAACGGGGAATGGCTTCAGCGAAGACATCACCTCCATCGATTGAGTACCCCTGTATTTAAGAAATGATCACAAGCAGCTGGTTCATTACCAAAATAAGAAATGGCATGCAGTTTTTATAAAAATATCAACGAGACCTGAGAGCTGTTTCCCATATAATATCACGCGGAAAAGTACACTTTTGTGGAGGAGTTCAAATTATTACTCGGGTTCATCAACAATATGCTTCATGGGATTTTATGATGAATAACACGAAATAAACTTGTAAAAATACAGTTTGCACTTGGAGGATGTGTTTTATAGTTACAGTCATTTCGTTAGTTTCTTTGAAAATGATAATTGCAACATTTTGAAATATATGAAAAATCTAAAAAAGTACTTGTATGTCATTTATAAACATTTTTGAAAACTTAATAAAACAAAATGATGAAAGATATGAAGCCGCTTGGTACAAAGAAAAAAAATTAATTGACAGCAATAATAAAGGAACACTGTAAGAACGAAGACTTTCCCGGCGTATGACTGCAATGTAGTCTTCACGGGTGTACCGCCGGATAGTGTTGTGGAAACACAATATTTCGACGGCTGGCTCTGCCGTCTTCTTCAGGTGATGAGACATGTGTAATGGTCGGCTGACCCACAGATACTGAGATGGTTCGGGTGCCGCTCTTCCTTATATACAAGTCCGCGTGGCTTCGGCGATTGCTTACTATGAGCCAGGCCCGCAACCAACTGGCGGTTGGCTGCCCGTGGGCGTGGCTATGGTTCTTGTTCCAGCCCGAGCTAATATGAATCCCTCTACGGCGGCAGCTGGACGGAAGTACAACGTTCTCTGCGGATATTTGCCAAGGCAGGTTTCCATGCCTCACTGAGACATAGACCACTGTCTCTGTTAAATGTGTCGGCCAGTCGAATTTCGATGTCTTCTTTGATGACAGATTCCCAAAAATGTGATGTTCTAGCCAATATCCTAACGTTATTGAACTCTACTTTGTGGCCATGGTCGTACACGTGCTCGGCGATCGCTGATTTGCTATACTGTCCCAAGCGGAGATGGCGTTTATGTTCTTCACACCGGTTTTCTATGGTGCGGATCGTTTGACCGATGTAGGTCTTTCCACACTCGCACGGTATGCTATAAATCTCCGGAACTCTTAGGCCAAGATCATCCTTGACTGAACGGAGGTAGTCCCGTATTTTAGCTGGTGGTCGGTAGAAAGATTTTATACCATGTCGTGCGAGGATTCTGCCGATTTTCCCCGAGGTGTTTCCGGCGAAAGGCAGAAAGGCGGTGGCCTTGGGCGTTTCTTCCTGTAGGACTGGAATTTTCCCTGGCTTACGTTCAATTGCCCTTTCTATCTGCCTCTCGGAGTAACCGTTCCGCCTGAAGACAGTTCTCAGGTGTTCCAGTTCTTGTGGCAGGCTGTTTTTTGTCAGCAATCGCTCTAGCCCTGTGCACAAGAGTATTTAAAACAGTGTTGCGCTGCACAGGATGGTGGAAACTCGTGGCGCCCAGATACTGGTCTGTGTGGGTAGATTTTCTGTATACACTATGCCCCAGCGTTCCATCCGGTTTTCTTTTAATTAGGATGTCGAGGAAAGGAACACTGGTTTTCAGTACGACATCTCGGTACCTTACCAGCGATGTTACTAGCAGTGGGGCGTGCGCGAAAGAGATTCACTAGTCGCCATATCTCGGGAACGAGGGCGCGGTATGATGGAAGCCCCAGGGGGGCGAGGGGAGGCTCCACTACCTGCACAGCACAGCTCATCAGAGTCGTGAGCCCACTAGGGCGACTGACCGGGACGTTAGCCCCCTGATGAGCTGAGGCAGTCGACTCCAGGCCAGGCTGGACTCCAGTCAATCATTCTATTAGCTACCTGGCGAGGAGACGTGAAACTTGCAAATTGGACAGACTCGGTATTCGTCTTGCATGCGTATTAATGTAATTGTTAATATAATATGTTTTATTAGGGAACATTACAGTGTTACCTTGCTGGCTTAATAATTTAAAACTAGTGATCGCCCAGTGATCGAAATTCGACCGTAATTCATTAAGTTGTTTAGTTTCTTTCATGAAAGAGTAATAATCTAGTAATTTTCTGCATTACCTATAAAATTAAAACGATACACTCCACGCGTGACTGTATGCTAAATTTTAGCTTCTAATCTAACCATAGCAAATGATGAAATGTATTTATCGATGGTTCATTTGAATTCAAAATATTTGGATTAACTGTTTCCTTATAGTGCCCTCTTCACGTTTAGCACTCTCCTTTTCCTGAAAAGTCGCCACGAATTAAATTAAAAATACCCAAATATGGGATGCTCCGCAACCGCGAAATGTTAGCAGCACTGTAAATATGACACAAAAATTATCGGTATTATCATATCAACCTAAATTGGTTCGTTTTGTCATAGTGATTATGGTTAGGTTGAAATTCGGCCTGGACCAAGAGTAAAAAGTTTACGGGAAATTCGTTCTGCGCATCCCATGTCGCCAACCAGAGACAAACTGCGCATTTGTTTACAACTGAAGCAATCGATTATCTCTGACTGCTTATATCGATTCTAAGGTTTGTAAAATATATTATATATAATTTTGGCTTTCTGTATTTCTTTAAGTTCCTCCGTTCGCCCAATATTCTGGCCGCTAGCTGCGCTATCTACCAGCCCTCGAAATGTTGCTTCTTGCTTCTATATAAGTTCAGAGATTAATTTCGACTGCTTTGGTTCAACAAAGAAGACAAAGTAAGGCCGCTAGCTGCGCCATCTACCAGCCATCTGAGCGAACTACGTATGCGAGCGAGCGTTTTATTTTAATTAATTTGTATTTGTAACGCATATTATATATAGATTTTAGCTTCCTTTACTTCTTCTCCATATAATCTTTAACTATACCAAATCTCACACTTCTCCGTGCGCGCAATATTCTTAAAAATGTAACAAAAGTTTTCGCTTAGCGTATTAATATATAGATTGTTGTTAAGTAGTGACAGATTTCCTGCTGTATTTGATATTGTTTAAGCAAAGTTATATAAGCATAATAATTTCTCTTCTTTATAAGTGTCTCTTAAAGTTTCTCCTAGCGCCCCAGTTTAGTTTCCAGATGCGTGTTAAATCGTAGTATTAAAAAAAAACTTAATTTAAAAAAGTTAAAGCTGAATCAAAACTCTCCAGATTGTTTTTTTTTTACAGATATCAGTTTTGTTTCGAAGTGTTTTAATTTTTCTATATTTGTTTCTCCCTACCTTTCAATTCGTTTATGTGAATGATCGCAATTAACGCATTTTTAATAATCGATAAGTTCAGAAGAAATGTTCCCCCAGTGTACCACTCCAATTTTAAAAGTTTTTCGGCGTGTGGACTATTCGTAAGGTTTATCATATTTAAATGGTGAAACGTTGTGGTTTAGAGTGAAAACTTCTTTGTTTCTTGTAAATATAGAATAAAGAAATCAGTCACAACGAAACGAGTTTCAAAATGCTTCGCACGAGGAAACAAGAAGTAAAAATTTCCTCAAACGCATTACACAATGTTCAAAAGGCGAGCTTTCCCTTCGCATTAAATATACAAACCTAAAAATTGCAAATATACTTGAGTCTAAATTATGGCGTTAGTTTTTGTGGGAATCTTTGAAAGCTCGATTATTACATCATTCTCCCCCGCCGAATTCAGTTTTATTATTTTGTAATATATTAAAGAGAAATACAATCTAACATGAAATACTTTTTCTCTGGTTGATAACGAGCACCTTGTTCTGCACGGCCTGTGAACGAACACTAACAAGAGGACGGACGGCCAGTCTATCCAACATGGATAAGGCTTCACAGCTCGTTTAGTGACAGAATCTTGAGTGGATTTTCATTTAAGATTTCATAAATACTATCAAGTTTTGCTAAATGATGCTCCACGAGTTAAAGGTTCAGTGATCCCAATTTTTAAATTCAGTCACTTGCTAGTTCATTTTAAACCCCGGCTCACATCTGTTCAGAAGCGAAGGGCAGCGAAGGGCAGCGAATCAGTAGACTTCACAACCGGACTATGCTGCGTCTTGAAGAGACAGGTGACAACAATTTTCATTATGAAGCCATAAAAACTAGTAATTTAACAAGCAAAAATGGTTCATGTATGTGTTCTATAACACACAGATACCAATGAGCTAGAGTCAATGATCTGTTGGTTCATTTCTCTTGTTCAATTGTATTTTAATATTTCTTCAAATCGTCACGAAAAATAAATTGGGATTTGTAGTACTGTAAATTAATTCGTTCGTTTAATTTTTAACTGTGGGTTTTCATTGAGTATGATAATGAGCTCCAGCCCTCTTCTAATCTTGTTTGAATGTCGCTCTCCGGAGCAAGTGGCTCGCAAATAAATTCATTTCTGGATATAATCAAAAGAAGAGATCGCGTGCAGAAATTAAATCAGTGATAAATTATTGTTAGCTGCAAGCGGAGAGTAAGTAAAATACAGTTGACCCCCAATGTGAACAGAATTCAGTTAATTTCACAATTATATCCATCGTGGAAGAAGCTAGCAGGTTTTACTGGATATCCCCTCCTTACTAGTTACCTGGCTGCGGCTCTTTGCTCCGCGAACTCCTCGCTTAATGGCCGTCCAGGCAGCTGCTTGGAGCAGCAGATATTGCGGACGCTGCGAACTTCTGTAATGGGTCTTCCTGTCTCGGTAACGGTGGGACCTCTGCGATAAACTCTCCCCTGCCTTCTCTTCCACAGCCGCCTAACGGCTGTTCTCTCTTTTATTCCCCATTGAATTTTATTCCCCGCAGAATTCTCCCACGGTAGAAAGTGAGTAAACTCGTTACTTTAATTAATAATTCTAATGCCCAACGTGAGACACCTACCGTTTACCTTGTAACGTGTTGAAGTATCATCAACTTTCACGACAGCTACAATATGCTGAGTAATGAATTGAAAAGATTGCTTACAATTAGGTCCAGATACTGATTTCCCCGTATACGCAACTCTGATAGTCAAATCCTGTGTATTGGAAGAGGTTATCCCCCTGTAATGAACAATGTCAGTACTACGAATAACCCCTAGCTTTGTTATTATGTAGTTCTGGGCGTTAACGTCAATGCTAGTTTCCTTGCCTGTCTTCAATCTGAATTATTTGACGTCCAACATACTTCTTTTAACATTCTCTGACTTTATAGGACTGTCAAGACAGAAAAGCAGCTTCTTCTCAGACACCATCTAAAATTACTAAGCGTCCACTTCTTCGAAGGCCAGAACCTGCAGTTCCTGTATTGTTCCATGTTATCATCTCCATGCGTGCTTTGGTATGCAATGATTGGGTCATTAATACTGCGGAAATTTGCTGATTTTAATGATGGACAATTTTTTTGTTATCTATTGGGATTTCGAATGATTGATACTGAATTGTCCATACGATTGTGTAAACTCGATTACTCCGACGTTCGTCTTTTTGTAGTGGCATTTAGTCACTGATAATGGATTTGTTATGAGAGTTAAGTTTTTCCCGGCGTATGGCTGACAAGAATTCTTCTGGGATACTCTGCCGGATAAGTTCTTCTGTCCACAACGTTTCAGCAGCAACCTCCGCTGCCTTCATCAGTTGAGATGTCATAGCGAAGCTATCACTGCGATGGCACAGCACCGACAACACGAAAGCACAGTCGGTGCTGTGTCGTCGCAGTGGTAGCTTCGCTATGACATCTCACCTGATGATTGCAGTGAGGGTTGCTGCCGAAACGTTGTGGACAGAATAACTAATTCGGCAGAATACCCGATAAGAGTTTTTGTCAATGGATCTGTTGTCTGCTGAATAAATCGCAATATCGAGTCAGGTGACCAAAGCAGTCGAAGCATCTTAAAAGGCCACTTGTGAGCTGTTATGACTCCAAGCTGATTGTTCAGCACTCATATGACACCTGTATAATAGAGTAGCACTGCTATTGGTTTTTCTTGTCTAGGGGAAGATTGTTAGCTGCTGAGATGCTTGTTGATTTCTCGAATACTGCAGTGTTCCGCTTTTCAATATGCACCAAGCACTTATTCTGCATGACGTTGGTACGTCACAGTCCACAGCGAAGGTGTGCCGGGCTATAAGCTTAATAAAGAGCCTCTTCCATCTTTTAAGGCACTCAGACGGGTGGCTGTTATTAGCCTAACACTTGGTTTACAGACAGAAGTACGAGAAAGCTCTCAACTCCCCAGGTAGAAGATGACGCGAATAGTTAAACAGGTACCCTAAGACGACACAACCATTGATGGAAAGAGATGTATCACAATGTTGGACACACCTTTTTCAGATTTATAAAAAGTTATTGAACAAAATTTCTACAGCAAAAGAGTCGAAATTTATCGATTCATTATAAATTCCTAGAAAATGCAAATACGAACACTTCCTTGAAATTTGATGAAAATTGGTGTTTTATTATTCCAGTTTTTTTTATCTGCAGATATGTTATAGACAGATATTTATACACGACTGAAATGTTTTCTCGATTACTGTTAGCCGATAAAGTCTCCAAACTGGAATTTTTCATTAATTTCACTTATATGCCTCGCTATAGTTTTTCTTTTGTTTTTTTAAGGCACGGAAATAGGGACCATTAATGCAGAGGACTGTGGAGGAAGAAACGATGCTTCCTAGACTTGATCATATAGGAAATTGTCGTCCATTCTAAATAAAATGTGGAAAAGCCGCTGACCTCCGCGTGATATCATTCTCCGGATGGAGACAATCTGAAAAAAGGATGTTAGCGCAACACTGCAGAAAGAAAAAGTAGATGGAGGAAATATGAAGTGAAATGCTGAGACGACATTAAACTTATAAGGTATGGTAAAAGAAATCAAATGCATTCTCAGTAAACGATGAAACAGAAAAACTGCCGACCTTACACTTCAGTTACAGCTTTTCCACCTTTCCACTAGATCCGTGTTTTAGTAAACTATTTCTGGATAAACTAACAATGTATTTAATACTTGTTTGGCTTAAATCAAATGGCGTTACAGAACATTCTCAGAGACTGTATATATCATAGAAAATTTCTAGAAACGTTTAATGTTTTCCTTTCTGTAGCTCCAATTTACAGTCTTATAAAACCTAATTACATCTAGCTGCAGGGTACAAGTAATTGATAAGAAGTAATAAAATTAAATTCCAGAACGAATAATCGAACACCCGTCTGGAGCACGATACTACAGCATCTTACAGCGCCTTCCCGCCGCAGGAAGCGAGCGATGGAAGTTTACTAGTCGCCATAAACTTTGATCCGTTATACCGCTGAAACGGGGACACAGTAGGATAAAGGCGGCCGGCCCTGGCAGTGTGGCGGCTAGCACGCTGGCTTCACATTGCAAGGGTCGCCGGTTCGAGTCCGGCCTCGGGCATGCGTGGTTTTAATTAAGTGTTGTGTTCTTCTTGCGCTGTCCTCACTGAAGTGTCCATAATATCATAATTAAAGCACAATACAGCAATTGGTAAAAACACAAATTGGAGCTGGTTGAATGGACGCAAAAACCGAAAACCATATTTAAAAAAAAAAATGGATAAAGGCGCGGGGGCTCTACTTGCATGAGGAAGCGACTAGAAATCCGAGAAGAGACTCCGGCCGATCATAGTGAATATCTTTGTCGGTTTATGCCCGCAGTCATGTTACACTTCAAACATTCCTTGCTTCCGTTTCTTAATGCTTTGATCTACTAAGTGCCAGAGTCTGCCTGAATGTAGTACGTCGAATGTCCGTAGCTTTTGTTGTTAATTTTGCTGTGTGACCATCATGTCAACCCTTGACTGACGTTCACGCACTACTTTCTTCTCCAAATTCGCACCTGATATTTATCGAAAGACCAAATTTTTGTTGGAAACATTCGTATGTTTTATTGCCTATTACATATTTGATTGGCCCTGGAGAAGGTTGAAAAAATTTAATGCTAATTTTTTTTTGCTACTGACGGAAACATGTCGTAAGTTCTACGACTGATGTACGCATGGAAGGAACTCGTAAGTTTTACGTTCAATTTTCTTAGTTTCCCAATAATGTTCCCATTTTTTTATCACTCCAATAGTTATCCACCCCTCCTTATTATTTCCACTATCTTATTCATCATATTCTTTCTCGCACAGTTCGTAGCTCCTAATCTCTTAATCTTTGAATCTAGTGGTAATACTATTGTTGCTAATGTCAGAGTTACTGTTCACGTTATACTATATGCGCCAGTGAGTCTAATTAATTTGGATCTTTGATTCCAATGAATTGTCACGTTCGGCCTTAACTAATTGAGGTGTTTGACACAGCTGCTTGATGCATGATACATGAAGTATGACCAAGGTATGGATATGAAACTGCTTCTGAGCTACATTTATGATTTTGTTGTTTATCCGCAACCCCACGTGGACAGTTTAGCTACTTCAGTGCATTCTTCAATATCATTTCCACACACCGCGTAAGGAGACTGCTTAAAATATGGTGTTAATTAAGAAAACCTTGCTGGAGTTGATTATTTTACCGAAAAGAGCATGAAAGACGAGATGAATGTGCCACGTCAGCTGCCCCTCTGCAGGCAGCTGTCCCGTGTACCAGCAACAGGGGATGCCGATGGAATATGCATGAGGATCAAACTGTAATGGAAAACATGCTGTTACAAGCGACTTACCGACCTGTTAGATTTAAAGGAGATTTAAATAATAATTCGTCCAGAGTCAAATACTCGTAATCAAATGCGCTTACTCAAGATCTGGAATCTCTGCATCAGTTTAAATCGATGAATACATTCAGGCTGGTCTTAAGCACATCCAAAATAAAACTGTATCAAAATAAAGTATGAATTTTCTAAAATTAGTTTGATGACTCTATTGGTACAATCTTCACTAAAATATATCTAAACCATCAAAGAAAATTGTTTATATTATCTGTTTCATTTATGTAACTCTCCTTTTTTTTATACATGATGAAATTTTGTGATAACATTTACAAATAAATAAAATACAAAGTTAAACAGAATTTGCTAAGACTTATGAAACGTAACATTTATACATCTCTCGCTAAAATCTTAAGTTCATTCTATAGTAAACATGAAACCGTTCTCTTACAACTATCGCCAATTTGAAGTAACGAATCGTGAAGAGATAAGTTTCAGTTTTGACTTACATGATGTCAAGTATGAAACTGACCGTAAAAAAACAACAAGATCAAATTGTTTGAAATAGAACTGAAAGCGAAACTAGCGTATCTCTCCAGAAGAAATATCAGCAGCTTCATCTTGATTATACACGATTTAATTTTTTTTGCGTTTGTAAATTTTGATTTTAGGGAGTTGCTCAGAAGTTAAAAGAAGGAGACGAGACTCTAATGCAATAGAGGTGTCTCAAAATTACTCACAGTACGCGTAAAATGCATCTGTGTACCACTTACCATAACCAAATAGAAAAAAAACTATTTACATAACTGCAAAAACAAAGATCCTTTTGCAGTGATGAACTTTTCTTGTGCAATGAATGATTCAGCTTTATTATAATTATTAGTGTTGGTAGTATTTGCGAATGGACTTTATCGGATCATACAAAGCCTTGATTTTCATCATTGCTTGTGATTAAGAATTTGTCCAATGTTTCCACTGGGTAGTTAGAAGCTGGGATTGTCAGTTGTTGGAGCAATGGGGAGAGCCATCTGTCTGCGATTCGTGTAACTATTTTTTTCTATGATACGTGTATTTTTGTGAATTGTTTAGTTTACAAGGCGGAGATTAGGGACAGTCCCAGCATTTGCCTTTGTGACTGAGGAAAACAGGATAAATAGCTCAATCAGGACGGCCGATACGTGGGACCACGGTCCAGTGTGGTGACGCCTCCACGCGCGGGGGGAACGGGGTCGATTCCAGCTCTCATAATTACAACGATTTTGATTTTTCTTCTTATGACTCTACGATTCATCGACGTCGAGGCGGGAAAGGACTGGGTACAAGTAATGGGAAGGAATTCGGTGACGGCCTTTTGGAGGAAGCATCCCGGCATTCACCTGAAATGATTAGGGGAAACCATGGAAAAACCCATATCTAGATGCCCTGACGGGGATTCGGACCCGCATCCTCCCGAATGAGAGGTAAGAGCTTTGCTGCTCACCCGCCACGCTCGGTACAGCGATTTTAAAGGATGTTTACTTTCTAACTCAGAGTGTGAATAATAAAATCAATATTTAAAAAGATGGATGACTAACGATTTTGAAACTTCATCCTTTCTCTTAAAGTGGTTTATGCAAACCAGTATAGAAATAAATTATTAGTCGCTGTTCATTTTTTATTCTGACAAAGGTTTTATGTACATCAGGCAATTTATTGTTTTTATAGAGAATACCTCACAGCCAGTAAGCAAACATTAAGATCTTATACGAGTTTTTTTTTTGTAATTTTAAGATGTCTGTCTAATTTAATAATAAAGTTGATTTTCGTAAGTTTCAGCACTGTACATTGAGTGGAATATTCCTAGAATATGTGGCAGTACCATAAAAATTTTTGCTCTGAGTGCATCAATAACTCAATTATTAATGTACTATTAGACACCCTGGTTCCAGTCACAAATAAAATTAAAATGATACTAACATGCTCAAACACTTCTGACCAAACATTATTTCTGTATGAGTCTAACCAAAAATTATATTCAATGAACTCTTAATTTACACATTCAGTTGCCAAATTGATTCTTTAATGCAGAAGGTATCTGATATATGAAAAATTCCTTTAATTTAAGAATAATACATTGCTTAAATCTTTCATATAAACGTAAATCTCTTTAAGTGTTTAGTTATACTGCTTACTTCATCACAACAGTAGGCTACATATACCCTGTATGGTCTCTTGTAACATTCAATACTAAACATGTAAATCTCAGTTACCATATATTTCATCATAGGAGCAGGAATAAATATAACACCCCTAAAGAACGTAAGTCATTATCAAACTATACAAAGACCTTAAATCTTTAAAGCTAAGTTTAAAGAGATTCTTCACCTTAATTCTATTTACGCTGTAAATGTGTGCTTTTCTTGGATTTTCGCAGCTACCTAGAACTGAGATATGTCGATTATAGGAAGAGAAATTCTGTTTAAAATCAATCAGATCACCGGTATGAACTTGGTTCTTTCGAAATGTGTTGATCAGTAGTAATGTATCAATTAAATTCTTATGTAGGCAGGTGGTTTGCTTACTAGCTAACTTTTGAAAAAGTGTTATTGTTTCTGATGTTTTAGAAAGTATAATATTTCCAAAATTACACTCCCATGGCGTGAAAGAAAACATGGCATGTTCTGTTCTGCTACCGAAAACCTTCCTGTTGATGGCTTTCTCCATGGTTTACATATAGGCAGCATTCGGGGGGATGAGCGTTCCAATCCCCGTCCGGCCATCCAGATTTCGGTTTTCCGTGATTTCCCAAATCACTCCTGGAGATAGCCTGTATGGTTCATGGCCGAATTACTTAAATTTCCTTGTCCCCCTTCCCCCAGTTCTTTCCTTCCTCTAATAACCATAGCGTCGACGAGGAGTGATGCCATAAACAAATAAATAAATCTAATTAACAGTAGGCTACCTATCCGATGTGTAGAAATGCAATGTAAGCCAGTGTCATGAGCCACTACAGGTTGGAGGTGTATTAAGCTGCTGACAGAGTTAAATCAAACATTATTTTTTACTAAGGCAGATTTAACTGCATACCATGAACTAATATTGCACTTAATTTCGGAGTTTTTTGATATGTTAGTATCTTAATTTAATTTAATTGCAATGGAGCACAGGCTCCGGTGGCAATTTCCCTACACACCCATCTTCCCCCTATCCTGCACCTACCTACATTTGCCCTCTACAAATTTTATCTTTAAATGCTTTCAACGTTTTCGGTAAATTATTCATCATTTCTCTTGGTAACTCATTCCAATCCCTGACACCCTTACCTAAAAAAGAGAATCTTCCTACACCCTTGTGCCTGAAATCGACTGCCAGCTTGTGGTCATGGTCATCTTTTCCCTTCCATGCACTACTTTTCATACCTATTGCAATATCTTTCCATGCCTCATCGCCAGTATATGCCCTTATATAACAACTTTAGTTTTTTTTCCCTCAACTTTTGTCTGTCTAGCAAGAATATATGTCGGAATCTGATGACAGATCTGCGCTGAGGAAACTTCGCAGTCTGCTTCAAGTTTGCAAAACCTAAATTCTAAAGGAGCAAGTTTTACACATACATTTATAGCACTCAAATATACACTACTTATACTTGATTGGCACTCATACCTTCTATGCAAACGCGTATCAATTTCAGTAAAAATTTATGATTTTATATTGCGAACATTTTCTGTTACGTTTTTCACGTGATTTATTTAAATTATGAAAGTAACATTATTAGTTAAAATCTTCGGAATTATTAGCCTAGAACGTTTAACATATGTAAATATTTCAGAGTTTACAAACAGATTATTTGATATTTTTCTTCTTCCAATTAACACCCTCAATTTCACTACTATCGAAACAAGATTTTTACATGTGTCATTTAAGCGATAGTTACAAATGTATTTTTTGTTAACTAATTTGAGCTACTGTTTAGCTCTGAATCAACATTTTATCTAGAGGCCTACCACTGCCATTTTATTTCTCTGGTTCGTATAGATACATCATTCTGTGAAGTTGGGGAAAATGTACTACTTATACTGTGACTCCTTTCCATGGAATCGTGACACAACATCTTGGACTTTTTCAATCAACACATTAAATTTATTTGAAGTTTGTTACGTTGAATGTAGTTTTTATCTTCTTGCTGCAGCCCTTTATAAGTCTGCCCTTTTATTACTATTCAAATATGTTTAATATAAAGTCGTTAGTATTTTCAAATGATTTTAGGAAACATATATTTCATGCAGTTGCATTTATTATTAAAATCTTGAGATTAACACCTGGAGATTGAAATGGTACAAAAACAATCATTTTTTGTGGCTTTCTCAGCTAGACATTTTAGGTTTTTTTTTTCAGAGGGTTGTCTTTCGAATAAATCAATGTTTCTATCATGGATAGAGTGAATTAGAGGACACCGACGGATTACTGTAGTATTTGTGTCATCTGCGAGAGACGAACTGATTCTGTATCAATACTTCCTTTTACCATCATGTGTCAAACTATTGCAGCGTGAAGCTAGGTTGACGTCTGTGTAGAAGTTTAGTAATAATTATTTTAAACTGACTTACTTCCATCTATTACAAGTGTTTACAAGTATACCTTAGTTGCTGTCCTCCTTAAAATACTCTCGTCATTCAGAAATTACTCAAATAGGGTCAAGTTGAAAATTTTAGTAGCAGTATAAGAGGTGAATGTTGTCTGCATCGAAACGAATATCGACACGGCATACATTGCTCTCAATCTGTGTTCCGCCAAGATAGCAATAGTGGTCAGCAGGAAGAATATAATAATTCAATTCTAATTGAATTAAAGAACTCATAACAAAAAGCGGAAAGCGAAAAATTGTTCACATAAAATAGATACAGAACTCAGAGTGTATCATTCTATAAGAGAGAATAAGTCTGAAGCACGATACAATGACATTTGAAAGACCTAGCAAAAATTGTTATTTCCTAGATATGAGGACATGACTTCGTTGATATTACTAGAGACCGAATTATATGCAATTGCATGTTTGCATATGCTTTTGCATATTAAGCGCAATTTCACCAGTTATTGCATATTTTACCTAAAACTTAGTGATCTATTTCTTTAAGAAATTCTACACCTTAATTCTATTTACACTACTATTAGCATCTATTGTTTTGATAGATAATTTTACTATGCGACCAAGTAAAACAGACTCAAGGGAGATAAAGACGGACGATGCCGCTCTGCGTCGTGCAGTCCTACTACAGCACTCTTCCTACTAGACAAATTACGCACCGAGCGTGGTGGTGTAACGGATAGCGTTCTGGCCTCGCATTCGGGAGGACGGCGGTTCGAATCCCCGTCCGGGCATCCAGATTTGGGTTTTCCATGGTTTTCCCAAATCACTCCAGGTGAATGCCGGGATGCTTCCTTCAAAAAGGCCATGGCCGAATTCCTTCCCATTCCTTGCCCCCATCCTTTCCCGTCTCTAAAGACCACGTTGTTAAAAAGGGACGTTAAACTGTTTAAAAAAAAAAACAAAAAACAAATTACGCACGCTAATGTTCGCGGGCTCATTTCATGTTTAATTTTTATTTATTTGTATAAAGTTTAATATATACCATGCCTCAAAAAAAATGTGGTCTTTTATTGGATAGTGACTATCCTGGAACATTTGCATATGACGGAAATGTTTTCTATTGTCGAGTTTGCGAGAAAAATATTTCGAGTGCAAAAAAGTTTCAAATAGTGCTGCATGTCAAGACAAGTCTTGCAAAAGAAAGTCGCACGGCAACTTTTAACTGCGGCAAGTAGCAGTAGCAGCAAAGGCAAATCAAAAGATTACTTAAGCATAGATTTATGTGAAGCATTGTTTGTAAGTAATATTCCTCTTCACAAACTTACAAATCCTGCCTTCGAAGATTTTCTGCAAAAATATTGCTCGAATCAAAATAAAACACACGTAGCAATATTTCGTAAAAATTACATACCAAAAATTTACCTACATGTTCTTGAAGAAAGACGCAATGAACTAATGAATAGCGTTATTAGAATTTCCGCTGACGAAACTGCTGACAGTGGTCGTTGCATTGCAAATTTAACTGTCGATGCATTAGAACTGGAACCTTCTTCTTCCGTTTTGGTGGTTCGCAAAGAACTTGAAAAGGCAGATCACTCTACTATCTTCAGATTTGTGAATGATGGTTTTAAAGTAAATCCTGAATCTTCTGCAGATGAAACAGTGTTTGTATTCCCCTCAGATGCCGCTCCCTATATGATCAACGCAGTCAAAATTCTTTCTGAAACAGTGGTAACTCTATGGGCAACGTGGGTTGAAGCTGTACTATTTTACAATGCACATTTCGAGTCCATTAAAGGTAGAGGCTATTACAGTTTGACTGTAAAAGGAAGCATATAACAATTGTAGTATTAAAACCATAGCTGTGATTAGCATTCATTTTTCCTACATACCTGCGAGTATAAAAAAGACTGAAACTCAAGGCTTGACTTTGAATCTACTCAATTAATGAGTAAAATCCACCAAATGAACTCCGCATTGCCAGAAGTATTCCTGTGTAAACTTAAAGCGAAGTTTGAAAATATTTTGAACAATAACCCAGATTTGAACTTGTGTCAAAATGATAGTTTTATTAATGGGACGGGTGAACTTTTTCCAGAAACAATGTCTGCTAACACAGCACCCAATTTCAAATACTGCCCGCTTACATAGTTAATGTGGAACGGTTCATTTCCACTTCTAAAAATATTTTTAGAGATCGAAGAAAACCATTCTTACTATTAAATATTTGGAACATTAGTCGATAGTTAACAAAATTTAAAAACTTAAATAATTGTTAATTATCGAATTTATAAATGTGTTATACAACTACTTACTAATTGCATACTGATTTTGAAATAAAAAATAAAAAATTACTATTTTTATATAGTATAATGTTGCATATTTTAACACTTTTTGACACTTTTCATGCATATTTTAAGCATTTTTAATGCATATTTCGAGCTTTTTTTGTTTTCAGTTGGCATCAAAGAGTGTGGATGATCTTTAAGGGTTATATTAATGACCGTTTTTGAGAGTTTTGTTGGAAGTGTAGGCCTTAACGGATGGCGGCATGTGTTGATAAAAATTTGCAGGATTGGTTAATAATGTACACATACATAAGATTGAAGTTTGTCTCGGCGTTGAGAAGATGGAGACAGAGTTTCCGTTGAAGTGTTTTTATTAATTTTGTGCTTAATACTTGCTTAAACAGTAAAAAAGAAGGTTTAAATAAGTTTTGTGTCCGTGTTGTATGTACTTTGTGGACCAAATATACGAATGCTGTGGAAAATCAACATTTAAACTTAGAAAGAATCGAAATAGTACATAGTTGTTGCTGGCTGAATGACTCTAAGGCCGAGTGGAATTGAAAATAAAATAATGCTTTTACCGAGATGGATGGTATTCTATATGTATTAGAGTAAGTACTACGTCTATATGCAGTTTAGATGAGTTCCGTTCGTTACTTTCTGCGTCATGGAGGCAGCCATGTGAACTGCAGTGCGTCAGTCAATCCTTCTCTCGCAGACAGTTTGTGATTTTATTATTATAACTTCCTAATAGTTAATTTTTTCGGATTTTGTGAATTCTGCATACATTTCTGGGTTTGTGTGTTGAACAAATCCTTTGTTTTAGGTTAAACATTATGATACTAGCTTCTAGCCCGTCAAAAATGACGGTTTGAACGCCATATTCTGGCAGTTCATTTTATTATTATTATTTTGCATTTGGTTAATTATACGGGATTGTTATTAGATAATGCTAGTGGCCTTGATTTGATAATGTTCTATACAGCAATACAGTAGTAACTTCTACTGAATTAATGAGGGCGGATGTATAGAACCAATAAAATGAAAAATAAATTAGGAATCCAGAAACTTTTGCTATCCATGTAATATCAGTTTTATTCCTAGTCCAGGCACACTTCAGCACGATAGGTACGAACTACGTTCACCCGCATTTATTAATACCTTCAGTAACTTGGTGCATATGAAAGCAGTTTAATTGGTTTGTAAAACTCATTTCAGAGTGAATTACGCTGTAATCAAATGTGTCGGTGCGCTTTCTGGTCAACTTAACCACAACCCTCCATTAATATTGCTGTCGAAAATCATAACTTCTACTACTCTCAAATGCTGAATCGCAAGACATATTGTTTTTAAGCAGTGATTCCGTTGTAATACAGCCTGTAGACTACCATTATTTTCAAGCAGAAATTAGGTTGTAATACATCCTGGACGGGCATAATACAGTTAAATGTACTACGGAAAATATTTCTAGAGGATTCTTGCATTTTACCACAGCAATTCCTGTCAGAATCGCCATCTCCAGTAATACCGATTTATTTACATTATTTTATTTTAAATGACGGGAAGTATAATATCAAAAACGGATAACTGCCATTTATCTGAATGATATATTTCATGATTCGTACATTTCGTGTAAACTTCCTCTGAGTTTTTAATAAACTTCATCGTTTTTATCACCGGCCCGACCAAAAAATATCGTAGGTTGTGTTTTAACCTAGTACTCATTATTGATACAGGTAATATAACGTACACATACAATATCCTTCTCCTTACATGAATTTTTTCATCTGGTTGTCGTAGATAAATAAAAAGCAATATGTAAATTTAAACGAACGTACTAATTATAACTTTGTGACACATAATTGCCTCGCATTAATTTTTTTCCCTGCTCTCCGTATTTCTAATATCTCTGCTCACTGCTATTTTGCGGCAATAAATGTGTCATATCGCTTATACTGTAAATAGTCATATCCTTGACTGTTAAAATCTAATCAAAAGTTTATATTAAATCTCATTTAATAGTTAACATATGTATCAAAAACTAATAGTATCATATATAATGGTAGTAAGAATTTATTCTGGAAAAGCTTATAAGGAGAAACGAATTAGTCATTTTTAATGATATCTTTTGTTATATGAATACGTTACTCTGGTCAGATTATCAGAGTATTTGGTTAGGATTTTGCATAAATAAATTCATTTTACTTAAGATCACGTAGACCATAATTTCGAAAACGGATAACTATTATTTATTTGACCAATACATCATTACGTTTCTCCAAGTTTTAAATACACTTCACAGTTTCTTACCGTCTGCCGAAGAAATCTTAGGCTATGGTTTAATCTAGGGCTTATAACTGACACAGATAAAATAGCGTAAATATTGCATCCCTTCTCCTTACATGAATTTTGGCGTATAACTGATACAAATAATATAACATAAACATCGAACACCATTCTCCTTACACGAGTTTCTACATCTATAGTAAATAAACAAAATGCAACATGAAAGAAGGAATGCAAAATGGTGGCTGTTGATTGGCGAGTGACGGCTGTCACGTGACCGTTCTGTAGCCAATACGTGTAGCAGCTATAGACGACGCACGCAGACGCCACGTTAGCGTTTTATATAATAGGATGTTTCGAGTAGCAAGTGGATGAAGTATTTCCACTTCGGTCAGGCTGTCCCTCCTACTCCCTTCGTTGCCATTGTGAACGCAGTGGCTTTGCATCAGGTGAGTAATCCATCCTCATTTCGATTTCCATAGTTTTCGCGAATACAACAGGCGAATGCTGGATTGGTTTCTACTGAAGGCTCCTTCTTGTTCCTTTCCTTAATCCTCTTCATTTAAGGGGAAAGGAATTATGACGCTTATTACAGTCTTGCCGTGGGTATATTCGAGGCATCATAAATCTATATTAAAAATGGGTACTTCTCACTGAACCGAGGCACTTCTTCGGCAGGGTTGACCTCCGCGAAATGTTAAAATCTTATCCTGGTTTCAGCTTTATCATGGATGAGGCTCTTTTTCAGTTGTGCTGACCTCTGCAATGTATCACAATAATTTCTTTTCTCAAGGTTTGACCTTTCATCGGGTGGGCCTTTCCCCGCGAAATCTAAATCATGATTTCAGCATTGTATGTGAAGCTCTTCTTCGGATGTACTGACCCCTGTAAAGAATTATTATGATTTCTTTTTTTAATTTGTTAGACATTTCTTCAGTTGTGAATTCCCCGAAATCTTTAAATCTTATTTAAATATCTGTATTTCATTGAAAAAGGTTTTCTTCGGATCAGCTAACCCCTTCAATACGTTTTGCTGATCCCTCCGAAATGTTATCCTAAAACCTTCCCCCCCCCCTCCCCCCCCCCTCTGAGTGAGGCTTCCTTCAGTTCTCCTGTTATTGGTTTTTTGATCGGTGTTGCTCTTCTTCGGCTGTAGTAACTACTGCGAAAACTTATTTCGATTTTTTATTTTATTATTTATGTGGCACTTGTTTAACTGGGTTGGCATCAGGGAAATTTTATTCTAATTTCTGGATATACGCTGCGGAATTCCTTTAGTAGGTCTGCCCCTACAAATTCTTATCCTGATTTCTGTATTTTGTGTGAGGCTCTTCTTCGTTTGTGGCGACCGCTGGAAAATCATATCCTGATTTCGGCTGTTTCATAGGTGGAGCTCATCTTCAGTTGGACCGAACCCTGCAAAGTCTTATCCTGATTTCTTTTTTTCATGTGTTCGGACTTTTCTTTCCTTGGGCTGATCTCTGCGACTTATTATCCAGATTTCTGTCTTCATGGCTGTGGATCTTCTGCCGTTGCACCAACTCCTCCGAATTCTTATCCTGATTTCTGTAGTTTAGATGTGGCCATCGTGCGGTCGAGCTGACCACTGAGAGTTATTCTACAGATTTATGTCTTTAATGAATGAGGTTCTTGTTTGATTGGACTGACCCCTGAGAAATCTTATCCTGATTTCTATTTTTCGTGGCTGGGGTTGTCGTTGGTCGGAGTGACTCTTGCGAATTCTAATCCAAATTTCTGGTTTTCATAAGTGAGTCTCTTCTTCAGTTGGACTGATCCTTGAGCAACCTTATCCTGATTTCGGCTTTCTTATGTGTGAGTCTCATCCCTCTTTAGACTGAGCGCTGCAAAGTCTTATCCTAATTTCTGTTTGTCCTAGTTGAGGTTCTTCTTCGGTTGGGTTGACCCTTCTTAAATCTTAAAGTTTTATCCTGATTTCATTTTTTTTTTTTTCCCATGCGTGAGACCATTTTTTGGTTTAAATGACCTATGCGTTATGGTATGCTGATTTCATATTCCATGGTTTCTCCAAATCAATCCAGGCGAACACGGGATTTTTCCATCAAAAGGCCATGACCGAATTCCTTCCAGTTCCTTGCTCTTCCCCCCCCCCCCCCCTAACGATTCCCCATTTCTAATGACCTCGACGTCGATAAAAGGTAAGGCCAAAAAAAAAAAAAAAAAACATTGCTTTTAGGGTCACAACTTATGACCGTCTGACCTGATGTGTTTCTCCTGTCTGATCACTTTTGCACGTCATGACCTGTTCTGCAAAATTTGATAAATTTCTGTTTAGTTAGAAGGAACTTGAAAGTATTACAGAGGTACAGAGACGATCGCAGTACACCAGTGTTATTGACAACAATATCTTCCACTGCCCCCTATGTTACAAACTGATTACATTTTAGGCGACTATGGATAGTAACGATAAGTCAATCTAAATTTCTTCCTTCTGGATCGCTGAAGAGTTGCTGACTCATCTATCGTCTGCGTCAGCACTGTTGCGCAAATAGTTGTTAAGCAGGGAGCGATCTACACAGACGGAAAAAAAAATCCCAACACCAAGAAAGACTTGTGTTAGATAAACGAAATTTGGTAGGCGTGTTTATACATCTGAAAGATGACATCGATTCAAATTTCGCGCTTCGCGCATAAGTGTGGCGCTAGTAGCGCTACTCAGAGCTTGCAAATCAGGTTTGCTTTAAATACGCGCTGTAAAGTTTGTGAACGTTATTTACCGCTGAGATTTGACATAGTGAGTTGATGTTAGCCAAGAATGCCTTTAAGAAGACGAAGAAGCCATTATCAACAGCTCACCGAGTTTGAACGAGGTCGTGTAATAGGGCTACGAGAAGGTGGATTTTCTTTTCGCGATATTGCAGAAAGACTTGGCCGGAATGTATCCACTGTGCATGATTGTTGGGTGCAGTGGTCAAGGGATGGTACTGCCTCAAGAAGACCGGGTTCCGGGAGGCCACGTGGCACTACTGAGAGGGAAGACCACCGTATTCGGCGTACAGCTGTGGCGCATCGTACTGCGTCTGCGGCAGAAATTCGAGCTGCAGTTGGTACCACAGTGACACAACGAACTGTTAGAAATCGGTTACTTCAAGGACAGCTCCGAGCCAGGCGCCCTGTAGCGTGCATTCCACTGACTACAAGCCATCGCCGTTTGCGACTCCAGTGGTGTCAAGCCAGAGCTCATTGGAGGACGGAGTGGAGATCTGTTGTGTTTTCTGATGAAAGCAGGTTCTGCCTTGGTGCCAGTGATGGCCGAGTGTTGGTCAGAAGGAGGCCAGGGGAACGCCTGCAACCAAACTGTCTGCGGCCTAGACACACTGGACCTACACCTGGAGTCATGGTCTGGGGAGCAATTTCCTATGACAGCAGGAGCACTCTTGTGGTTATACCAAACACACTGACTGCAAATTTGTACGTCAGTCTGGTAATTCAACCTGTAGTGCTGCCATTCATGAACAGCATTCAAGGGGGAGTTTTTCAACAGGATAACGCTCGCCCTCATACCGCTGTTGTCTCGCAACGTGCTCTACAGAGTGTCGACATGTTACCTTGGCCTGCGAGATCACCAGATCTGTCTCCAATTGAACACGTATGGGATATCATTGGACGACAACTCCAGCATCATCCACAGCCAGCACTGACCGTCCCAGTATTGACAGCACAAGTACAACAAGCATGGAACTCCATACCACAAAGTGACATTCGAAACCTGTATGACACAATGCATTCACGTTTGCAGGCTTGCATTCAAAATTCTGGAGGTTACACCGGCTATTAATTTAACAGTATTTCACATTTGAAATGCATTTTCTTGAGCTTAAATTAACCTGTGATCTTGAAAATTTAATCAATTAAACATGTTAACTTGACAAATGCATTGTCCAAATTTCATTACTCTACAATAATTTTTTCTTGGTGTTGGGATTTTTTTTTCCGTCTGTGTATACTTCGTCGGTTGACTATTGAACATGGAAACAGTAATCTGGATAGCCAGACTTGGCATCGTTCCTGCGTCCTTCGAAATTGCAAGTTCGTATTTAGCCGCTCAACCACTAGGTTCGGTACAAATGATTCGTAGTAATAGATCGCTATAATACTATGTGATCTGTACTGTTGCACATGTCATTAAGAGACAGAGTAATACCATGACGTTATACCTGGTCAAATAGGAAGCATCTGAGTCGGGAGGTCTGCGTGTAAGCGGATTAGTGCACGACGCTCATGCTGGACGTTGGTCAAGATAGTTCTGTGCGTGTAAAGGCGGAGAGAAATGGACGCCATGGATATCCCGGTGCCATGTGACGACCCCGCCGGGCGACAGGTTCCTCTTTGGCGTGGCAGTGACCGATCGGTCACCGCTGCTGGAAGTATTATCGCGACAGTGAAGCACTGCGACAGATCTGCCGCCATTCGTTTGCTGTCTGGTTCACAGAGGACTGGCTGCACGCATCTCTATGATATTGAACCGCCTACGCCTCGAGCTGCCCTGTACCCGTCCTCAATTAAAACGTGTCATTCTCAGTAACCAACCTGTATTTCGTCTGCTTATATGTTGTGAGGTGCATAGCCTTTATTTGGAATTTACATCATTATTGTGAAAATATCGCGTAAATATGTAATAATAAAGAGCAATATTAACTCTGAAAACCTTAGTTAAAAAGGTCAAAGATGTCACCAAAGGTATGAAGCAGTATCTTCGGTGGACGGATAATCTATGTAAATAAAAATGAAATGCTGTTCGTTGGTAACCGCATTACTTGAGAACGGCTGGAAGATTTGGCTAAATCTTTTTTAAAAGTGTTCGTAATAGCTAAAATCAGGTTTTCGGCAGAAAAAGAAAAATTGGAAAAATTGTCAGGAAAATTCGGGAAAACTGAAAGCACTTTTTTCTAAGGGCCGATTAGGCTATTTTTTCAATGTTCGTAACAGTCCGATTAAGATTTTTAGAGCAAGAAAAATTGGAGAAGTTGCCCGGGAAATTGGAAAATTCGGGAGAAACAAAGTGCTTTTTTTTTCTATGGACCGATTTAGCTATTTATTTTTTTAAATGTTCCTAATAGTCCGAATAAACATTTTGGAGAAAGAAAAATTTGAACAGCTTCCGGGAAAATTGAAAAATTCGTTGAAAACTGAAAGTGATTGTTTTATGAGATTTTTGGATAAACTAAAGACCATAACTCAGGATTATAACGATACATATGCGTAATTATTTTTTTTTTTTTTTGTTCCTTATGTTCCCGCGATAGAAATAACTCAATTGAATTTTGAAACAAAACCGCGTGGTTCTAAGTTAATCACGTTCTAGGCACATCACACATTTCAAGCATTTCAGGGTGTACTATCGATAGAATTCATCTAGAATGTAAAATTTCCCATTAGCATACTCTTCCTTAAATTGAATAACCATGGACACAATAATTTTACTTTGTTTATAGGTTTTCAATAGCTTTTCACATATTCACAAAACGACAGCAAACAAAATTATTGAAATTTGGACCAGACAACGTCTGTCGGGTCAGCTAGTTAAGAAATGAAAAGGAAGGATGTAGTAAGGAAGAAACTGGAATTGATGGAAGCAATTGATATGTGCAATGATAATGTTGTTAAGAAGAGGTTTCGAGATCGGGATGCCTAAAGAGAAAATTGAATCAATGCTCATAGGATTGTAGCGCCCATTAATGTTTGTACACTCCTGGAAATTGAAATAAGAACACCGTGAATTCATTGTCCCAGGAATGGGAAACTTTATATACACATTCCTGGGGTCAGATACAACACATGATCACACAGACAGAACCATAGGCACATAGACACAGGCAACAGAGCATGCACGATGTCGGCACTAGTACCGTGTATATCCTCCTTTCGCAGCAATGCAGGCTGCAATTCTCCCATGGACACGATCGTAGAGGTGCTGGATGTAGTCCTGTGGAACGGCATGCCAAGCCATTTCCACCTGGCGCCTCAGCTGAACCAGCGTTCGTGCTGGACGTGCAGACCGCGTGAGACGACGTTTCATCCAGTCCGAAACATGCTCAATGGGGGACAGATCCGGAGATCTCGCTGGCCAGGGTAGTTGACTTACACCTTTTAGAGCACGTTGGGTGGCACGGGATAATGTGGACGTGCATTGTCCTGTTGGAACAGCATGTTCCCTTGCCGGTCTAGGAATGGTAGAACGATGGGTTCGATGACGGTTTGAATGTACCGTGCATTGTTCAGTGTCCCCTCGACGATCACCAGAGGTGGACGGCCAGTGTAGGAGATCGCTCCCCACACCATGATGCCGGGTGTTGGCCCTGTGTGCCTCGGTCATATGCAGTCCTGATTGTGGCGCTCACCTGCACGGCGCCAAACACGCATACGACCATCATTGGCACCAAGGCAGAAGCGACTCTCATCACTGAAGACGACACGTCTCCATTCGTCCCTCCATACACGCCTGTTGCGACACAACTGGAGGCGGGCTGCACGATGTTGGGGCGTGAGCGGAAGACGACCTAACGGTGCGCGGGACCGTAGCCCAGCTTCATGGAGACGATTGCGAATGGTCCTCTCTGATACCCCAGGAGCAACAGTGTCCCTAATTTGCCGGGAAGTGGCGGTGCGGTCCCCTACGGCACTGCGTAGGATGCGACGGTCTTGGCGTGCGTCCGTGCGTCGCTGCTGTCCGGACCCAGGTCGACGGGCACGTGCACCTTCCGCCGACCACTGGCGACAACATCGTTGTACTGTGGAGACCTCGCGCCCCACATGTTGAGCAATTCGGCGGTACCCCACCCTGCCTCCGCATGCCCACTATACGCCCTCGCTCAAAGTCCGTCAACTGCACATACGGTTCACGTACACGCTGTCGCGGCATGCTACCAGTGTTAAAGATCGAGATGGAGCTCCGTATGCCACGGCAAACTGGCTGACACTGACTACGGCGGTGCCCAACCGCTGCGCAGCTAGCGCCCTTCGACGGCCAACACTGCTGTTCCTGGTGTGTCCGCTGTGCCGTGCGTTTGATCATTGCTTGTACAGCCCTCTCGTAGTGCTGGAGCAAGTATGGTGGGTTTTACACACCGGCGTCAATGTGTTCTTATTTCAATTTCCAGGAGTGTATATCATATCAACATAGCCCTAGAGAAAAGAGAAATTTTTGATACGTGATCCATGCATTTTGGTTGTCAGTTAAATATTACACATTGTGAAACGTAATAAAGATAAGTACAAACGGTTAATCTTAATACAGTTGTAAGACTGTAAAATAAATTGTAATATAAATGTGTCACTAGTGTAAGCCCGTGATTATTATTATTATTATTATTATTTTTTTTTTTTTTTTTTTTTTTTTTTTTTTTTTTTTTTTTTGCGTATCGTCACCGGTCTAGAATAGTTCCAGTTTTTACGATGAAAGATTATGACAGGTTTATTTGATCTGGCCAAATATAAGCTTGACCTGTGTTTCACCCTTAAGATGAATAAAATATCTTGAGCTTGAAGAACTCAGAAGTATTAATAGGGATAGGTATTAAACACGGACAGGAACGATCGCCCTATCGTGTTACTGTTTCGAACTTGCTTAAATACGAACTTGTATTTGACCCTTCAAGTTCACTTTGCAAAATCTTAAAATCCTGTTTGCCTCGAAAGCATCACGTTGTTTATTATTCACACTGGGCCAACACTCATAAAGTAAACATTGGTGATAGTATCTGTGACGGCCAGAGAACTTAATACACATTCCATATTATGAAACAGTTGAGCAACTCCGTAGAAATAAGTTGCCAGAATAGTCGATTCGGTGACACATTTGATCTGATGTCCACTTAAAATAACCTAATAACTCAAATGCAGCGAACATAAATGAAGACCAATAACGAAAGTGTTCAGTAATGCCTAAAAAGCAAATAAAACGTAATGCATAAAGTTTGGTCAAGAAACAACATGAGGGAAAGTTGTAATTAAACTGAAATTTATTCTAAGCCGGAATGACAATTGTCATTCGTGGTTAGAGCAAAGATTTTAGTAATTCAATTTTTTTTTAATAAGTTTTTTTAAGTTGCTTTAATTAGTAACATGTTACTGAAAAGCAGATCTACATGTTTTTCAGCCGCAAATTTTATTAATTTTTTTTAACTATGAAACTCTATAAAAATCAAACTTAATGAATGTATTATGCCAATTAATTTGGCAGCATTTGTTTAGTTATTAAATTGTAGACATAACCACGAATTCCTTCTAATGGTATCTCTGGTCGCTGTTTTGTGAGCGAAGGCTGACACGTGACACCGTTTTCCAGCCAATCGCGATCGAGGTGAGTGGATGACCTTACGAAATTATAGAAGATTATAGTAGATTATAGTAGATAGAAAGCCTCGATGAGTCATTTAGGAGACAACACTAGATAGCTGATTAACAAAAGCGTTGGTCACACACCAGATATTGGAGGCCATATAGAAAGAATTACGATTATCGCCGGCGGCAAATTTCACAGATAGTGACATTCGACGTACGGGTGAATACCAACGCTTACAATGTTAAAAGTCACTTTTGGGAAGCACTCTTTCGGAATGTCATATTTATTGGCGAGAGATATCTGCTGGTACTACCCTTAGCAAAATCTCAATATGCTGATCAGGAAAACTACACTGGGAGGAATCGTAGGTTTTGCACTGCGCGCTATATACCATTAGCTGGACTATACCTAAGCAAATGCAGCATTAAATATTAAGCATGGCAGCTATCCATTATACAGATGCGTTGACTCATTCAGCTCTTGAAAGATTCACAGTGTGCTCAATTTTCTTGGTTATAGTCGTGTTTTATCTATATTAATAAACTTTTGCTTAGACGTGTTACTGACGTGTAAAATAAATTTCGTTCTCTTCGAATAAATTCTTACTAACACGTCATGTCTAAATTTGTACTCTTTTTGGTTTGTTTAGTGTATTTGAAATTCAGTAATGTTTGGCTGGATTCGCGTAAGTGATGAAAGTGCGTTGTTTGTTACATGGGCGTAGTAAACTGTATGGCTCACATGCTACAACCAATAACAAAAGTATATTATATCTCTAAAACATTTACTTCCTTAGGTACATTTGTTTATTTTTTTTTTTTTGCTTGAACTTAATGAGATTTGAAGTAGTTATTGATGCTCAGTCCGCTGTCAGCGGCCGTCAGGTACGGACGTGTTTGCAACAACATCCGTGTAGTCGGTCAACGCCGCAGCGATCAACAGTAGTGTGCAGGGTAGAAGTTTTGTGTGAGTGTAATAGAAAACCATCTTCTCAGCCGAGTAGAGGCGAGTACTACAGTTAAAGGTAAGAAATGGCAGCCACCGCTATAACAAGAAAAAACACCGTAAAATTCACATTCGATCGTGCTTTCGTAAGGCCAACGGCGTACGAGATACATGAGTGGCTGTTCGACAAAGTAAAATTAATAGATGAAGAAATATTGGGAATTCAATTAGATTCATTCCAAAACTGTGTGTTTGTCAAAATGACAAGTGAGGAATATTGTGTCAGCGTAATAGAAGAAAATACAGGCAATTTGAAATTCCACCATGCCGATGGAAATGTAAGTAATGTTCAAGTAACAAACGCAGGAATGGGCAAAAGACATATAAGAGTGTTAAATCTGCCATTTGAAATATCCAACGAACTGATTCTACAGGCGATCAAACCTTTCGGAAATGTGATAGAAATTACAGAAGATAAATGGGGAGGCAATATCCGATTTAAGAAGATAAACGGAGTGCGCATAGTTAAAATGGAAATAACAAAACACATACCATCATACATAAACGTAAGTGGATTCAGAGCACTTGTTGTATACGACGGGCAGCCACGAACTTGTGCTATTTGCAACTCAATAGAACATATCAGAGCAAACTGCCCTCGAATGCAAACGACAATACTACCGTTAACATACGCCAAGCGCTCAGAAACAACAAAACAAAATGAAGAGGCCGCATTAGGAGACCAACAGCAGTTTCCACCACTAATGAAAACGGACATGTGCCCCCCTGAGACGGTGATACAAAAAGAAATAAAGTCACAAAAAATGTACAATACAAAGAATACTGAAGAAAATATGAGCGACGAGGGACGCCAAACCCAGAACAAAATGAGTGAAAACCTCCAAACTAAACAACAAGGAGACTGGAATGACAAAACAAAAACAAACACGGACGAGAAAAAGCAGAAAATAAATAAAAAACCTCTCGAAAACACGATGGTAACTGACGACAACATCGAGTCAGATCACGGAAAGGAAGAACCGATGCTGACAACTGACCCACCATCCACAGCAGAAGAAACGGAGTGGACGAGGCCAACGGTCGCCAATCTCGGTAAGAAACGCCGCGCAAGGAAACAAACGGAGACCAAAACCAAGCAAAGTAGGGAAACGTCAACAGAGAGAGAAAGTACAGAAGAAGTCAAAGGAAGTGGGAAAAAACTAAAGAAACAACCAATAGAGAAGAATCAGCCAACTAGCAACACAGAGCCAACTCCAAACCCAAACAGGCGCAGAGGCGCAGGGACCGAAGTAGGAAGTACGCCGTGTAGTTGGGCGGACGACGAGAAGCAGGAAGATCAAATCGAAGACACGCACATTGTCTGAATGCAACACACTGACAGTATGATGCAAACGTACACCGTGGCAACGTTAAATATAAACTCAATTATAAGCCCTCTTAAAGCGGAAATGCTGCAAGACTATGTGAGAGCCGCAAACATTGACATACTACTATTGCAAGAAGTCACAAACGCAATAAACCTGGACAGAATCTCCGGCTACAACTCTATAACGAACACAGGTGGCGATATAAGCCTCGGAACAGCAATTTTAACCAAGCTAGGTATTGAAACCTTAGATGTAACAAGATCAGAAGAAGGAAGAACTATAGCTTGCACAATAGCCAATACCAGAATAATAAATGTATATGCTCCCTCAGGCAGCAACCAACGAGCCAAGAGGGCGTCATACTTTAAAAATAGTTTAACCTTACACATGGGTAAGAATACCCGACAAACTATTTTAGGAGGAGATTTCAACTGCGTCCTACATCAGAAAGACCAGTCACCCAATTGCAACAAAAGCATAGAATTGGAATACATCATAAGCAATCTCAAACTACTAGACACATGGGAAGTATTAAACGGAAACACCATAGGATTTACATATACGACAGGAAAATCAGCTTCACGACTAGACCGTATTTACATCAGCCAAGAGCTGAAGAGCGAACTTCAAACAACAGAGCGTTGGCCGGTTGAATTTTCGGACCATGTAGCATACCAATGTAAAATAAACCTAGCGAAACAAAATATATACATTGCGCGGGGATACTGGAAACTAAATACCTCTATTCTAGAGCAGCGCCAGCTACAACAGAACTTCTCAGATACATGGATACAGTGCTGCAGCCAAACTCGGAAATTTCCGTCAACCATAGAATGGTGGATAAAACTGGCGAAACCCAGGATCCAACGAATGCTAAAGACCTACAGCATCGAAATAAAGAGGTGGCAACGGCAAAAAGAAGAATTTCACTATCTATGTTTGAGAGAGCTATATAAAAAGGTGGAAACAGAAAGGAAATACATTCTGGAGATCAAGAAAATCAAAGCAAAAATAATTGCAATGAAGAGGAGACAACTTGAAGGAGTTAAAATTAGAAGCAGAGTACACAATGCTATATCCTCGGAAGATGCTTCAATATATCATCTGGTCCAAGAAAAACGCAGAGCAAGAAGACATCTGATTACGGAGTTGATAACAGAAGAAGGAGCAATCATCAAAACACAAAATACAATAAAACAACAAGTTCACAATCATTATAAGCAGCTATTCGAAAAAGCAGATAGTTCCACAGCCCCAGACGGAATATTAGATTCGATAGAAAAACAATTGAACGATGAAGATCGAACAGAACTCAACAAGGAAATTGACGTGGAAGAAGCTTACCTGGCAATCCAAAGAAGCCCCAAAAACAAATCGCCGGGACCAGATGGCATCGGGATAGAGTTTTACGCAACATTTTGGAGTCAGTTAAAAGACAAACTTATACAAATATGTAATGAGATTATGGAACAAAAAACGTTACCTGAGGAATTTGTGAACGGCGTAACAGTATTAGTCCCCAAAAATACGAAAGCCAAAAATATGAAGAGCTTCAGACCTATAACCTTACTGAACAGTGATTATAAAATATTCGCTAGGGTGTTAGCACACAGAATAAAAGACAAAATACACAAGGTGATAAAAACCCACCAGGCTGCAGTTGGATACAACAGATCAATTATCCAACTACTGTCGGAATATCGCGATGTCATAGGCAGTATGAACACAAGAAACTCAGAGGGTGCCATCTTGTCACTAGATTTTGACCGAGCCTTCGATAGAGTTAACCATAACTTTTTAAAACAAACGATGGTTAAGATGGGATTCGGAGAAGAGATATCCAACATAGTACATAACTTACTAAACAAGGCCACAACGAAAATAATCGTCAACGGGACGATGAGTGGACCTATACGAATTAGGCGATCAGTAAGACAAGGTTGCCCCCTATCTATGATTCTATTTGCAATAGCACTAGAGCCACTATTGTTAAAATTAACAGAAACAGTAACCGGAATAAACATAGGAATCGGGAAAGTGATCTGTCGGGCCTATGCGGATGATGTAGTTGTCTTTGCGAAAGATACGACAGACGTTGAGCTTGCAAAACAAACCATCGAAAGTTACTGTCAATGCTCTGGAGCAGTACTGAACATAAAAAAATCAAAAATCATGGATATTGGAGCGGGTTTGAGGCATAGTAAACCCTCCTGGCTAGAAGAAAACTCGGAAATCAACCTCTTGGGAATCAAATTCCAAAAATGCCTGCAAAAAAGTGCGACAACAAATTGGCGGAACCTATTAGCCAAAATTAGAGCTTGCCTCCAACAACACTCCGTGAGGAATCTTAATATGATACAGAGAGTACAACTAATTAACACATTTGTCCTTGGGAAGCTATGGTACACGTCGCAAATACTCCCAGTTTCTACGCCTCTAGCACGAAGTATTATGTCTGCGGTTGGCTTTTTTATACATAGAGGAGAAATCTTCAAAGTTAAAGTCGAAACACTGACACTAGAAAAGAAAAGAGGGGGACTTGGCCTTGTCGATGTATATAAGAAGAGCAAAGCTCTCTTCGTTAAACATATGCTGCATGCAAAAAGCAGGAATCCGCAAGGCATTACAGCACACGTGATAGACCTATATAAACCACACAGCATGACACCACCCATCAGTATGGCCGGAATACCAAATCAGATGAAATACTTACAACTCTTCTACTTGGAACTCAGCTACCTGAAGCTCCAACACAAAAATAACCGGCCTTTGACAACCAAAATAATATACAATATTATGAAGGATAACACCCCTGGGAACAGACAGGAAATAAAGTATCCCAATATTTCATGGAAAAACCTTTGGACAAATATCCACAACCCAGTGTTACAAACATCAGTACATTCAATTTGGTACAAGGTAGTCAATGAGACAATAGCCACTAACACCAAGCTAAATCAAATCCATCTCCTAGAAACAGATAGATGCAACCACTGCCAAATGGCAGACACCCTACTCCATAGGATTACCTGCCACCGTGTCAAAGACATTTGGAACTGGACAAGGCGCACCGCAGCATACATACTAGACACCACAACGAGAAGAATAAGTCCTGAACTTTTACTGAAACCAGATATGACATCCACTTCACAACAGAAAAAAGACGCCCTAATATGGCTAATGGGGAACACCATATACTATATATTCTCTCAAAAGAATGTAAATATAGAGGACTACTGGGTCCATCTTGTGGTAGACTACCACAGATTCAAAAAGAGGAGAAAAAATGAGCAAACTCCTCTCGCAAAATATTTAGAGAAAATTATACCGTTTAAATAAATAACAAATAAAAGAAGAATGACTACATAAATCTAAACTAGAGGACAGAACTTAAAGAATGTTCCTCGCAAAAAAAAAAGTAAAAAAAAAAAAAAAAAAAAAAAAAAAAAAAAAAAAAGATGCTCTAATTAAAAATATATAGGCCTATTACAACTTTTCTTTGGGTTGTGAACAGACATGAGGTACCTATGTATGAAGCCATTGATCTTGAGACCAAAGAAACAAAATGAAGGAAATTAATTACTACGGATAAACAGAAATGTGTATGTAAATATATTCATGCCTAGTACTTGATTGAACTAACTTTTGTCCGCTACTTCATCCGTGAGCAAACGGTTTTCTTAAATTATTTAGGTGCGGAGTTGAGAAACTATTGATACATATTAGATTTCGTGTCTCATTTACTTGCTGTGTTCGCATCCCAGACAGTCATGATTTCCGTTGGTATTCTGTTGATTTACTCGTTGTGTTCGCAATTTCGTTCGATTCCAAAAAGGAACTATTCGATTTTTCGAGATGCAATGTATCCTATGACTTATCCATATTATATTCTAACTCCCTATCAATTTTCATTCAAATCAGTTAAATGTACTGTTTTAAAAACCTGTAGAAATAAATACGGTAGTAAAAGTTACGTAAACGGTACATGTACATTAGTCAAACCAATATGAAGAGCAAATCGAATATTTCTGTTTGAAAAAAATCCACTTAAAATAATATTTTCAAAAGGAAATTTTGTTTACGGGTTTGTCTATGAGTTGAATGCTTATTTAACCCGTTTAATTGCCTTTTATGAATGTAATCTTTGATTTCATTTTTGTTTTGTTATATTTCCTCGTTGTGTTCGTATTCATTTTGATCACATAAGTGATAATTTTTCCTCTTCTACGAAAGATGCAGATGAATATATTCTGTTTTCGTTAGTCTTCTCTCGTTCTGTCAGTCGTGATCGCATTGTCGTCGATTCACATAGGAACTCGGGATTAAATGTGTCTTATGTTTTATCCGAAACTAAATTCTAACTCGGTTCCAAATTTATTGTGCCGTCACTGCGTGATTGAGTAGAAAATATACATCCAAAGTCCTGCATTTATAACATTGGTAAAAAACAGAGCTGCGTTTCAAACGTCTTATTTTTGACTTTTTCACTATCATTGCAGCATACAGCTTCAGACACTTTTTACATAAAAGCACCCATCTTAAAATTAACACTTGGAAATAAATGGTGATACGAGTACTCTACTTCTTGAGTTGCCGCCAGAGGTAGAGGCTTACATTTTGTGAGGCTGCAGACTAAACTGTGACTCTAGGGGAAAAAATTATTTTGAAATAAAAATAGTGTGTAAGATGGTGTCTGCAAAGTGCAGCGAAGACACCATCTCAGTGCAGTGTGGTTGTTACAGCACGGCGACCGCTGGGTGCTTGGAGTAAGGAGCGACGCAATTAGCAGGACACCCTCAGCGCGACCCAGTTACACCGGCTAGCCCAGGGGGGCCAACACAACAGACCCCACGAGAAACTGACCACGACGCAATAAAATAGCAGAGCACCTGGCGATGAGCGAAAATTCTAACGTTTCATGCCGATCGATCAGATTCCCTCCATCAGCACTCCCTTTTACCGCCGATTTCCCAACAGTTTTCAAGTAATGCAAAAAACAGAAAATTTGCACCTGTACCTTTGCCTTAAGAGGTAGAAAGGGGGATGCAGTTTTGTAAACAAAATGTAAACATTATTTTTCCACTTATTTTAAAGCATACGGCGCAAAATTTCTTTGAGATCGGATAAAAATTGTAGATTTGTGATTCGCGAAAGTTCCGCACTTGCGGATGCGGAGCTCCGTTACATCCCTACTCCCGTTCGAAGTTCAAATCCCGGTAAGGCTACGAATTATTAACAGTTTTATTTGATCGCATGAGCTACGCCAGTATGTTCCGCGGTTCAGATGTCATTTCAAACTGTAGGTCCCAGAGGAAAGGAACTGGTCGTCCCCACCTGTCGTAGTACCTTCCATCGGGAGGATCCATCCAACTTTCGGGAGGTGGACTATGTTTTATGAAAGCCGAAAGCCTTAGTCGTTGACATTTTACCAGCATGCTTTCAACTTCGGACTGGTTTCACAGTTCTGACACTGGCTACATTCCGTATCACTCTCACTTTGTGATCCTGATAGTCTTGTACAACGGCTCTAAGCTTGCTGGCCATTTCACGGAGCTTATTCGTTCCATTTTGTTATCTGAATCGAATCTAACTGCCTCTGTCTGACATTACTGTGTTCCTAGCCAAAACAGCAGCCATCAAACAGGCATCTGCATTCTGCGCGTTGCGGCCCGTCTAGTCTGTGTTTATAATCCGCCAACCCATTCTGGAACATAAGCAGATTCGGTGCGGTTGGACTGTATTACGGTTTGTACTGTGTAATTTCTGTACTAGCCACAAACGGTCGACAGGTCTGTTTACTGACTAGTACGTTCAACTCTGCCACAATGCCTCCTCACCTTTCGCTACCGCCATGTTGCATCTAACCAGATGGCAATTAGAAATTTTAACAAATCCTTTTAATACAAAGTCACTAAAACATGATACTAATAGACATTAACAGCGTTTAGTGATCTAATGACAACCTCCTCTTAAAACAGTCCAGGCGAATGACGACATGGTTTTCCAGAGTAAGCCCTCGAGCGACTTTTGTCTCGATCCTTTAAGCATATCTCCCACTTCTAACTTTATAAGTCTGTCTCAACCCACTCCAGCTGTGAAGTAACGGATTGCGACTACACTACCTTAGGCGGCAGGAAACAAGACAACTCAAGCAGCAAACTTCCTGAAATTTCAATCCACCAGGATTGTTGATGTTCGATACTGTAAGTTTCAACTTTTTAGGGGCATTATAATCTAGGGGCATTATATAATGTGTTTAAAGGTCATCATTAACACTTGTTCGTATCACTAATATTAATAATCATCTTAAAATAATCTAATAATATAACCAGCGAAAAGAAGAACAACCTAGTATTTGTTGTGTTGCAATAAGATGTTTAAATAACGATTTATTTCGTATCTGTCGCAGAAAATAAGAAGAAATGTGTCAAAAATGACAAGTACAATTAGACCATTGAAACTGTGAAGTAATCTATAACAGGTAATACTATTCCAATAACCTTTCAGTAAGCGCTAATGGTTCAGTTCTAGAAATTAATCTCGTTGAAATATTTCAAAACAACGGATTAGGATAAGACGGTTCTTAATCAATTTTAATTTAATTTAATTGCAATGGAGCAAATGCTCCGGTGGAAACTTCCATACTAACCTATTTTCGCATTTATGTTGTTTTTTTTATTTATTTATTTTTTAAGTTTTTTCATCTTAACTTCTTTCAATACAATTTCTCCACTCACCTACTTTTACTCTTTACAAATTTTAATTTTAAGTTCTTTCAGTGTTTTTGCTATGTTGAGCAGTAAGTAATTATTCGAATTCCTGCCTTCCAGAATTGTAAAAAAAAAATTCCTCATCCCTCTAAGCCTGTCAAGTTTATTTGTCATAAGAGTTACTTATTGTGCTGTGCGGTAATTTTCAAAAACAAATCTAGCTACCCACCTTTGTCCCTCCTACAGCTCCAAAGTTTGGACCCCATACTACTTCATCAAATTTCAAGCAATGTTCTCATCAAATTTTTATAACCAAATTTTGTCACTTTTGTGAATATATCCTCGTCACCCAATAAATGATGTATTTTTTAGATCTTTTTCTACCACCTGCCCGATGTATCCGGCTCAGCTGAGTTTGTTCTCAATTTTATGATAAGATATTAACATCTCACGCTTTCAACAAGGAATCCTTCCCTCACAATATAATATTTAGTTTTTTATCTGTATAATTAATAAGCTAATTCTTCTTTGCATTTATGTTCATTCCTTGATAACTTACACAGTTAGATATCCTATCCAGGCTCAATCCTGCAGCTATTCACAGTCATCTACCATTCTGATCCTATTTTCCACCATTAAGTCACCTGGAAACAACCTAACTTCCGACTTTAAATCATTCAGTCGTTCATTATAATAATGAATAGCAATGGTCCCAATGTACTACCCAGTAGCACTGCCATTTTCACTTTTGATATTGGGTTTCCTACCCTAACTCCTTACTTTCTACCCTTTAACAATTCCTCTACCATGCAAGTCACTTTCTCATTCACTCCGATGGTTTTTTAGTCTCTCTGTTGAATGCCTTAGATAGATTCTGCGCCGCACCATCTCTTTCCTTTTCGTCCGAAATATCTTGCTTATAGCCCACTAATTAAGATTCACATAAATATCCTAGCCTATGTTAGATCTGAAAACAAGTTTCTTTTCTCACATACTTCTCTGATGTGATTGCATATCAATTTAATTTCCACTGATCTCAAACTAATCAGCCCGTGGCTTTCAACTCTATTTGCTACCGCTCTTTTATAAAACGATGTGTAAGTTACATATCAGAAGAGGAATGTGCAAAGAACGCCAAAATAAATGAGATTTTGAGAAACGCAACGAAAGAATTACTTCCCATCTGAAACAGTGGTATGGATGCAGTCGTGTAATAAAAGAGATATAAATTTAAAAAGTATTCGTTTATAGCGAAATAGTGGCTAAAGTTTTTTAGAATTGGTTCGAACGCTAGCCAAATTAGTCGTAACTGTATCCCGGGCGCTTACAATTACGTTATTAGTTTGGTAAGAATGAACAACGTGTAGTACAGGAAAGACGCCGGAAGCGAAAGCAAACAACAGATGGGTGGGTTGTATATTAATTGCAGAGCACGGGGCAGGCGTGAGAGGGAAAGCATATTTCAACATACGTTATTCCGGGCTGTCCGCGAAGGCACTCGAGCTTGTAATTATGGAAATGAATGAGGCTCCACGAGATAAAAAAATAAACCCTCCCCGTCCCCCGCTGTTGCCGCTGGCGGCGACTGTTCTAGCAGCTGGGGAGGGCTCGGCCCAGAGTCGATAATTAAATCAATTCAGGGCAGCAATTAGCGTGACACGAAGAGCCAAGTCGAGAGCTGCCGCGTCACCCCACCAATCAGAGACACCTCTCACTAAATAATTGGAAAGGATCGATCCAAGTACGATTCCGCATCCACATTTAAATCTTCGCTCTGCAATTCAAAATACTGTGACAACTAGAATGTGCCTTCCTGCCAATACTACATCAGTTCTTTTCAAATTTTAAGGAAACGAAATAGGAACATTTATGTGCTTCTCATTCCACTGTTACTACTGTACAGCTACCACGAGACGGATATGTTGAATTGAAATTGAGGACCGTTGGTTCGAGTTCAAATTCTGGAACAATCCCACGCCAGCCAATTTAAAACTTGTTATTGTTGTGCAGTAATAGCCCCTACCTATCTGAATTTTTCGACGTCACGAATCAGTTCCTTTTTTTTGTTAGGTCAAACAGATGTAAATCTTGACCCTCCACACTGTGGTGAGATCTGGGGGACCCCCTCCCTTCTGTGACGATATTGACCTCGTAATTTTGTAGACCTTTTTAAATTCTTTTTAGCTCTGATGTTGATTAAAGGGAGACAATCTGAAATGAAAAGTTGACGTGAAATTTCGTCGCTCCCTCCTCCCCCCTCCCTTTGGTGAGATTTCGCCGGACCCCTTCCCCCTATTTGAGCTCACGTAATTAATGGATGCGTCATTACTATGAACTTTGACGTTCAAGGCACGCCTGACTATAGGACGGCTTTGTGGCTTTTGCTCGAATACCAGTTTTCAATATTTTTTTCCCTAGTGACGTTATTTGTTTATTTTGACGTAATTTCCTTTCCGTCCTATTGCCTCCCCTCTCCTCCAGTTCTCGTTACTCATAGAGTTTGACAGGTATACTATAGTAACATACCGATTGCAGGCGCCCAGCTGTTGTTGGACACGGAGGTCGTGCAATTTCGCACTTGTTTGCAATAAGACCCAGTCACCGTTAAATAACTATTCTCATAAGTAATTAAGTTCGTCTTAAGACAGAAACAGCATACGGCATAACAAGGGATATTTACAAAAAAAGGCGTTTATCTACAATTTAAAATATAGTACTACACTTTGGTAATCATACTGGAATGTCTATTGCAGAATTACAAGTTACTCGAACTGCAATTTCAAGAGCTACAGAACACTGGAAATTAAGAAGTAAATAGATAAAAGATATATCAACATATAAAACATAACGTAAGCAATATGGAAAAAGGCCATTATTATTTTATGTACATTTCTATCGAATGGATGACAACATGTTAATCAAACAATATCGATTTAGGAAGTTAAGAAGATTTGGGAGATAAAATATAAGTGATGAACAACCAACAGACAGACAGAGAGATTTTTATGAAAAATGGAAGGATACCAAGAAAGGAAAGGAAAGAAAACAGGATAGAAATTATCCGAACAGAGAAAAAGATACACAGTGGGAAGATGAAGTAGGACTGGAAGAGGAAGAAGGAACAACAAACGACGAAGCGTTGAAATTAGCTTGCCGTTCTTAGAAGGTCCCAACGGAAAAGAAAAAGAAGGTTGGGAAGTGACTGGTTGTAGATATATTAAAATGCCTGGTGTTTTATGAGTGAAAGTGCTGTAAAGAAATTGAAGGACTGTTGTAAATTGATTAAATTCCCCGGCATACTAATTAAGAAACTGATTGGGAATATTATACGAGCAACCGTGTTTAAGATGAGGTTTTCACTGTCTGAAATGTTTAATTTCGTTGATATGATAAATAATTTTGTAATCAGTAATATTTCCGCATGATTTTGTCTAATTCTGAATAAATTCTAGTTCATTTCGTATGATTTATATTGTTCACGTGACTGTTAACTCTCCAGAAAAGACAGTCGGTGCTTTAATGTTCGCCAGAAATTTCTGCGTCGCGTATATATGCTCCTGACAACTGCAACTGCGCAAGCTCGCTTGCAATACGACTCTAAGTCCTTACGTGTGTTGTAATGCGCTTGTATAGTTTTCGGATTAAAATACAATGTATATTTTTGTTTCAAATTAAAAGTTTATCGACAGCTTCGTTATTTTAAAAGTTATCCGTCGTATCCAGTCCTCTAACGGAGAGTTAAACTCACTTAACCACTAGACACACCTTCAAATCTTTTTAAGTCAGTAAAAACCATAGCAATGGTATCTTTTCACGTCAACTTGCATCAGAACGATTGACAAAGATCGTCGTAAACGAAACAGGCTGATCTTGAGGTGGCTGGGGAGTTACTTTCCGTTAGTCAGCTGGAAATGGGATAGTGTAGTATATTCGGCCATACGCCGAATACCGAATATTCGGCAGACTTCGTAGCCTAATAGCCGAATATTCAGCTAAAGTATTCAGCCAGCCTGTCATCAAAATCTGCGCTTATCTCTCGCCCGCCTGTTAATGTAGTTACCTCCCACAACTATGCACCTGTTTTGACATGGTTGAAGTATGACCTCGAATATCGACGTTGAGTAATTTGTGACAAATTCCTTTTTCTTTCTTATGCATATCGGTTACTTGCGCTAAGGTGTGAAGGTGCACTAGGTGTGAAGATGGAAAAGCTTACTCCGACAGTTCATAATACAGAATAAGCAACAGGTATATCTTTCTAAAGCCCGAAATGCTGATAACACTGCGCCTTAACTTGTTCGATACTAAGGATTGCAATCCCGCAGTGTTTTCAATCCCACGGGATCCACGCGGGATACGTGTGGGATTGGCGCTTATATTTAAAACATAGTTTCTTAAAACGTTAATAAATTAAATAATAATTAAATTAATAAATCAATTTTAATGATAAATGATAAAAATTAATAGTTAACAATATTTTAATTGGCAAAATGATATTAAAACTTTTTAGCATGTCTTAAGTACATTTCGAGGATTTACATTTTTGTTTTTTAATCTAAACCAATTCTTAAACAGATAATAAAAAATGGAAAATATTCAGTGTTAGGTCATATTATGTGCCTTACAATACATCACATGAATTTAATAACATGGTTTGCTTAGTGGCCAAGTTACCAGAGTTTTTTTTTAAAATTATAAATAAATGTTACATAACACCGAGAGAAAGCATCCCATTTCACAAAGTGAAGTGAATATACTCTGTAAAGTGTAGACTTGGCTCAGAAAAAGATCTCATAACCTTTTGACACTGCACAAGCACGAGAATTGGCTTTTTTTTGCCAAAAATTGTTTTTGTGGGATTCATTATTATTTCTCCTGATTCCTTGATTGATCTTACAGTTGATTCGATGTTATTAAAGGAAACTACTCACCTACACTTAAACTGTTAAGTATTTCAATTTTACATATGTGGCGTAACGACGTTTTAAAACTGGAAATTATTACTTTTTAGTAAGAAAGGAGACTTTCTCGGCGAATGATTGCAGTGAAGTTTTCATAGGTTGTATCTCCGGATTTCATTGTAAAAACACGAGATTTCACACGTGAGGGAGACGACGTAGGCAGCCGGCGAAGTATGGTGTTGCTACAACACAATTCGTCGATACACCCGCGAAAACTTCATTATAACTTTTATTCCTTTAGTCGAAATAATATTAAGGAGAAGAGGTATTAATCTATAGCCTGAGCGGCACATGTAAACAGGCGGCTTTCGTCAAAGAAACGCATTGAGCAGCGGCAAAAACAGCAATAAGTCAAAGGATATACAATTGCCTTTTGATAGCTGCTAAATAAACAGGTATGCCATTAAAATTACGATAACATTGTTCACGTTAATAGATATTTAATATGTTTGTTAGTTTTGATTTGGCATTGCGGAAGTTGATTATGCATGATTATTTTGTAATTATAACTAAAATACATTGTCATATAATTAATCAATCGTTTTGTTTCAGGCAATTATCCAGCTATTAAAAAAAAAAATCCTAATTATTTGGTGTTCGGCCGAATAGGATAAAACTGACCGAATAGTTGCCGAACATTCGCTGCAAGCCTTGTATATTGACAACAGACATTGCTATTGTGGTTGTAGTGAACAAGGTCACCCCGAAATTATTTTACACGCATCATGTGTTTTGGTTGGCTGGTGAGAGACAGGTCATGCAACCTGGGAACGTGCTACTCTTAAGTGAGAAAAAGCCTCTGTACGAGAACCTCTCACAATGCAGGCAATATCCGATCGGCATTACGGTATCATCAGAGGTCACCACCAGCCGTGACGGCAACAGGACACTGAATATGGTAATTGCGTCTGTGTGCGTCATCGCACGCCAACTACGTGGTTGCCCAGGGAACGCTGTGAACGATGCTATGAATCTGCATTTGAATACTTCCAAATTAAAAACAGGAACGAAAAAAAATTTAATGTACAGTATACTAATAAAACGCAAGTTTTTGTCATCTGTGAGTCATCTATCACGTCATGCTGTCACTCTATGACCTCTCGCTATCACGTCACGCTTAACGCGGTTGCTCTAGGTTATGCTCGTTATTTAATAACATTTCTAAGCAACTGCGAATAAATTAACTTACAGAATACTGAAATTATAGTATGGATTACATTTAAATCGACATATCAATCATTAGATGCTTATATTTACGTATTATTTAGAGCTATAAAAGTAACGAGAAATTCTGTAACCGTATGTATTCTTTACTAAGCCAATCAGTACCCGTTACTTTCGAATCGTTACTTTCGGTACAATCGAGCGCTAGCACGAAGCATCGCATCGAGTCGCGTCGCGTACGGGATAACTTCGTTACTATCGTATCGCTTCGTTACTCGTTACTTTCGGTACAATACAAACCAGCATGAAGCATCGCATTCACTTCGAGTTGGGTCGCATACGGGAGGACTTCGTTCGTACTCGGTAATGTTTAAGTAAATTGTTTATTTAGTAAAATAAATTTAGGTAAGTTGTTCGTTTGGATAAAACTTAAAGTCAAGTAATTAGCATATGGATCTTACGAAAAACCTATGAATATACACTTGATTTACTGTAATGAATTTATTCGAAAGAATAATCTAATTTCGAAAGAAACACCTGTTTGCATACAAAAAATAAAGACCTGACCTGTCACCTGACTGTGACATATCTCGTGACAATAACTAATGACGGTTATTTTCTAAAGTAGCCGACTAAAAACCCTGCATAGATGCCTGATATGATAATGGAACATGTATTTAACAAATATTATAATCTCATCAAAGTATTTAGTTTTTAAATAGGAGGTTTTACTACTGTCTTCCTTTACTGTTTTCATTTATTTTTGTAAATTCTTCGTCTTTTTGTGATAGATTTGTTAAAATAAATGTTGACATACCATCAAGTCGGGCCTGCAGGCAGAGTTCTACTGACTCAGCCCTTAATTGTTTAATTTTAAAAATATCAGTATTCAAAACATTGAAATCAATATCAAATTTACAGGACAAACATGCGATTAGATTCGCTATTGTTGTTGCGTCGCGGTTACAACAAACATTCAACATTAAAGCCAGTACCGCATTGATCATATGGATCCTGCGGTAATAATACAATAACTAACACCAGGCAAAGGAATAAAGTCATTATACCTTATTGCTTGTTTATGTAATTCCGCAACTGCAAAAAAGGGCTGCTAGATATGTTTCTGGAAATTATTTCAGAACGCAATCAGTAACCGATATGATAAAAGAGCTGGAATGGGACTCATTGGAAGACAGAAGGAGGGTGATGAGGGCCATGACAGTGTACAAGGCGTATATTGATGATGAGGCATGGAAAGATATTGGTGTAAGAATTTAAAGGAAGGCTTGGAAGGGAAAAGATGACCATGACCGCAAGCTGTCACTTGATTTCAGGCACAAGGATGTAGGAAGGGTGTCAGGGATTGGAAGTTACCAAGAGAAATTATGAATAATTTACTAGAAACGTTGAAAGAATTTAAAGTTAAAATTTGTAGAGGGTAAATGTAAGTGGATGCACGAAAGAGAGGAAGATTAGTGTGCAGGGAAATTACCACCGGAGCGTGCGATCTATTGGAATTTAATTATATATTATTAGAACAAAACAAGTGCAGAGATGAATATCACAAACTTTTAGACCACTCTTTTATAATGTAAATTACACTATAAAATAAAATAGAAGGTACCAAATCTTAAAATCTCATAAATGTTTGAAATCAATAAATCTCAGTAATGAACGATCAATGAAAAAAACAGAAACTATCTCAAATTATCCATACAAATTTTCTGTTTACAAATTATGCACTGTAAATTTTAATGTTAAGTAAAATAAAAACTACGAGTTAGTGTTCACGTTGTCAAAATTAGTTACCTGCGGGAGCTGAAACGTGTTCGTATCTATAAGACAAATGCGAGTAACGAAACATGGGAGTAACAAAATGAATTTGTGAGTAACGATTCGGTACTTCGAGTCAGGTGACGAACCCGTTACTCAGTAACGAATACATCGTTACTTTTGCAGCTCTAGTATTATTCTTTTGATGTATAGAAGTATTCCTTAAATTCTTTGTCCATAGATAGGGAGAATAAAAGCTTTAATTTTCGAGCATCAATGTTAGAGAAAGTTTTGATTAGATTGTTACTTAGCATGGGCCAGAATTGCAACTGTTATTTGACATTACAGCAGAGGGCATGAATAATTTAGTTTTTTTTTCAAAATAATTTAAATTGTGTGCTATTATTGAAATTATTAAATCGTTTGAACAGAAATACTAGTTGCACACTGATCGCGATCTGTGCAGCCTACACTACAATTAAAACAAATACTACATGACATAATGTAAGTTTATAATATTTATTTTAATTTCCTTTGCTTCCACTGAGCAATATTGCTGAGGCTTTTATTTTAGCAATATGTAACTCTGGCATCCATGCAAACGTTGTAATATCGGTCTGAATCTCGGATAACAAAAAAGAAAGGTGTAAAATCCCTTGAAGATTTTTGATCATATTTATATCGCGATGCATTATTGCAACTAAAATCCAATAAAGAACATGTATTAATATGTGTAAGATTGAAGTATTGTTTTTCTGACGGCAAGTTTAGCGTAGTATGTGGTTAGGTTGAAATACAATCTGGACCCGGATGGAAACCGAAACTTTTTGCTACAGCGCAATGCACGAGGAATTACATTGAGCTTTATTTTATAACAATTCTATTTAGTTAAGCAACTGCAGAGAAATAAATTACCATAACACTCCGTTAAACCCGTCATTTTTGACGGGTTTTGGGGCTAGTAATTCAAGTAATACGAACGAGGTTATTGGCAGGGATATTCCACAAGAGTTCCGCCGCCAATCGACAGAATTTCGATTTGCCGCGCTTACGCCTCTGTCAAGGCTACCTCAATCTAACTCGGTAATCCTACAGGGTGAAGAGGTCGTGAAGATTCCGAACCACACAAGCGTTCAGGTGCAGTGTGTCAGAGATGAAGGTCGATACAAGGATTGGATTCGGGGACCTTTCTATCACCTGTCGGATGCCTTAACAACTGATCTACCAGACCGCTCACTAAATTTAATGTGCTTGCTAATCGAAATTCGAGTCATTTAGTGTCATCCAGACCGAACATATTAGAGTACAAAAATGGCTCGAATCGCTCTTGAAAAGGGTAGGCAAGCCGCGGTTGACTCGACTTGGTGTGCAACATTATTGATGAATCAACTTGGCGGGATGTGAGCTATGCCAATTAAATTGCTCGTAACAAAAAGCGCACTCTTTCGAATCGCGTCTGATAATACGTTGTAAATATTTGATCAATGCAATTATTTCCTATACAAAGATGAATACGTTGACTACAGATGAAACGTATTACTTTAAAATTAACGAGAAATTTATAAAATATTTTAGTATCTTATTGTCCACGAATTAAACACCGATTTTAATACTTTACAAGTACTGACATCTATGTCGTCACAAGCTCCGAAAAAATTTGCAATTACTACTCTGGTAAATCTAGATTCGTATCTCTGGTCGACTTTAATCGTACTAAATCCAAATGAAATAGAAGTAATTTACTATGATTAAAAGATGCCAAAATGTTTTTGTATTACAAGAAACGTAAATTACAAAAAAAAAAATAAAAAAATTAATGGTTTTTTCCTTCTAAGAAATTTCCAACACTTCCACAAGGAGCTTAATTAACCATAGATGACATATACCACGGCATATGTGTTATGTATCATGAAACAAGAATTAAATGTGTAACACGAGAACCGATTTTTAAATTATCTTTTTTAATGTTCTAAAATTTTAAATTTTTCATAAAAGGCCAGACGAGGTAGATTAGGTATCTCAAAATATGTAATACCTTTTAACTAATACAGGTAAACAAACATGAATTTATCTAATGTCTCTGCGTTTCTTAGTTCAAGGCGATAAAAAGCGAGAAAACAGCCTCTGCTTGAGGATAGTAATGGTGTGGGCTGGGTTTTCACGTCACGTCGTGCCCGCTGGCGCGGCACTTTGCTCCTGAGTCAGCAGTCGTCCGTCCCGCCTCTACACGTCGACTCACGTAGCCCGCAGCCACCAGCCCGATATGTCAACTCCATCCCAGAGTAAACAGGTGCGGGAAATATTGTAATTCGTAATAAGCTAAATATTGTACACAAAATAAAAATTGCCGAAAGAGTTTTTCCAAACATTTCTAAAACATTGAGGTAGCCCCTACTAAAAAATTTAGCATATGTAGGGTGATTCAGGAGAAATTATAAATATTTAAGAAGGTGGTAGTATGAACAATATTGAGTAAAATAGTTCATTTAAACATGTGTCCGATTTCGATTCGTTTTGGAGATACAGGTGCTGGAATCCAATGCATAAAATTAACCTTAGAAAATGATCAAGAGCACACAAATAACTTATTGAAGTACTTTACTCATTCACAACCACATACATATTTCACAACAGTTTGAATTAAATGTTCGAAAATCCCATCATCGACCTCAACACAAAAATTGAAGCACTTTATTGATGCTTGAAGTCGACACGTGCGTCGTGCAGTCCAGATGCGCACGCATCTTTGAAAAAAGGTACTGTAGTTGCTCCACGATTGTAATTTTGTCACTTGGTAATCGTAAAATATTGGTGCTTTCGCATGAATAAATTACTTCAATAAACTATTTGTGTGTTCTCGATCATTTTCTGAGGTTTGTTTTATGCATAACATTCCAACACCTGACACTCCAAAACGAATGGAAATCAGACACTTGGTTATATGAACTTTTTTGTTCATACTATTGTCTCCTTCAGTATTTACCATTCGTCCTGAATCACCCTGTATAGCTTTAGCAATGGGAAGACTGATTCAGTCCTTGTTAGGATCCGATTCTTTTAAACTACTCTCTGATTCTTTTCGCACGGTATTTTAAAGATCAAACAGTGATAACGAGTTTATTAACAGATGTGGTAGAATTTACCAACTGATGGTTACTGAAATTTGTATTTAGTGATTAATTTTTAAGTTACTTAACGTTTATTAAACGTGATAGTCCTTCACCTTTACCCTGTTAAAAATTGTTTTATAAAATTTCTGAAAAACCTGTCCTCCCAAAATATTTGTTCTTGAACCTTGGATCAAAGAAAATTAACAGATCAACCAGTTCTATACATTCTACTCCGCCGAATCGCTCGTCAAATCCTCCAATTTTCTAACCTCCCCCAAGAGTTGCTTATTTTCGAGATGTAATTTTACTCTTTTTATAAGGCCACGATAGAATATGCTTATCTTTTATCGAGCGTGATGGGCAAGCATTAATGCTATGGCCTCGCATTCGGGACAACGCCGGTTCGAATCTCAGTCCGGGAATCCAGATTTGGGTTTTCCATGGTTTCCTCAAATCACCCATGTGAGTGCCGGGATACTTCCTTCAATTGGCTATGGTAAACTTCCTTCCAGTTCCTTCGTCTCAATCCTTTAACGCCTCTAATCACGAGGCGTAAAGCTGTAGAAAATACTTATCTTAGAAAGGAACCTCGTTTTTGAAGCAGAAATCTCTTCTGTCACTTCAAAAAATACTCCTAACATATTTACGACCTGCTAAGTAATTTCACTTTCAGACTCTGTAAATGCCACATGAGAATTGTCAAATGTTAATACTGCAATTATGGGATTTTTACGGATTTATCTAACATAGTGTATGTTGAGTAACACCTGGTGTAAATTTTAAGGCAGTAATACCTATAGTTTTTTTTTTTTTTCATCTCATTCAATTTTGCTGTTGCATAGCTGCTTGGCTTAAAAAATTGGACCGTTATTTTTATTTTTTTACAATATTCTAAATAAAACTGCTAATTGCAAACTGAACGGCCAGTTTAAGGCCATAAGCAAAACAAAACAGATTGTGTTTCTCATGTTTGAAGAAGCAGCTGCCGGTTTTTGTATTTGCCGCATTGACATTTACTACAGCACATACTTTTAAACCTGTTTCAAGTACCCCTTATGCCCAACTAGTTATATTGTCAGCCGTATGCTTATATGGGAATTCACTACAATCAAAAAAGGCCGAATTGAAATTTGTGTTCTCATTAAAGAAATGTACGATGATGGAATAAAAACTCACGGTATTTAACGAGTTGTATAAATTTGACAGCCGACTTCAGTGGCTTGAACTTCCTGATGTCAAGGCTTCGGCTATTTGGAAGGTGGAGAAATGTTCAGCCGTACCTCCTCTGACGAGAAACGTGGACCTTATTGTGCGATAGGATGAAAGAAAGAGAGTATTTTCAAATATTGTGCAAATAAATACTAAAAAGACAGGACCGTGAGAGTGGAATTTTTTTCGAAATCCGGACATTTAATGACTGAAAGAACAAACTCGGCTCACATCACAGAAAATAGAGTAAATGGGAATGGCGCATAGCTCTGAATTCAACCGACGGAAAATCCACAAGTACGAGCCTCGAGCGATTGAAGATTCCACGCCACACGCCGTGGAAACAAGGCTTAGGAATCGAAAGTACTCACAAGCAACGGAGATAGCAAGAATAAAAAAAAAAGTCGTAAAAGAAGGAGACTCGAGCGGAGAGTGAGTGTCGTAATCCTGGACGAGTTGATTCAGAATCGAATCAGAATTTGTACGAGTCAGTGAATGGTTCTCCAACACCAACGTTTCAACTCCTACTTCCATACTCTTAAGTGAACCGTGGTACTTGCAAGTGAGTTGATTCAGAAGACAGTTCTTTAAGCCGACTATTTGAATCGATTCTCGATTATCTACCCACCTCTAATAAGCTTTTCTCAATGACATTGTGCACGAAACTTTAAATATCAATCATCAGATAACCTGTTAATTATTGCAATTTTTGCATTACGAGCGGAGCGTTCTGTATATATTGAAACATAAACGGAAAGCAGCATATAGCAGTAATACAATAAATCTATTTTAAAGGTCACGTGACATCAATCCTCAGATCAACCACAAAATTAAGAATTTACGAAACTGCCATAATTTGCTGTGGTTATTAGCAAACATTAGCTGATCATTCAAAACCATTTTTTTCTCTTTACTCCTCGTCGACGTCGAGGTCATTAGAGGCGGGCAAGGACTGTGTGAAAGGAACGGGAAAGAATTTGGCCATCGTTTCTTGAAGGAACCGACTTGTCAGTCACCTGGAGTGAATTAAGAAAATCATGAAAAATTCAAATCTGGATAGCCGGGCGGCGATTCGAACAACGTCCTCCCGAATACGAGGCCAGAGCATTATCGTTCACACACCGCGATCGGTATTCAGAACCGAGTACGAGGGGTGAGCCGTTAACGAGTTTCGGGCATGCAGATATCGATTTGTTATGGCTTTCGAAATTATTCCAGGCGACTGCCGGCTTGGTTGCTGGTAAAAACCTGCAGATTTCCTTTTCTTCCCTTGCTTCCAGTCATTTCCTAGCTCTAATAACCTAGACGTCGACGAGTCGTAAGGTCCCGAAAAAAAAAAAAAAAAATTACTCACAAGTGGCGAAAAGTTTAATTCGTGAATTATGTTGAAATTAATGTAGTAATCTTTTATATTATATAAGAATGGACACTTTCTCGTCGTTGTATACGTGAGAAATTTTCTCGGGAAACTAGACGAGTGAGTACGGCGGCAGAGTTTATGACCGCCGAAACGTCTTGTTATAGTCTACAAACGTAATCATTCGCCTACTTTTCCGAGGCAATTTCATATATCTTTTGCATAAGTTTCGATCTAATTTAAAAGTTTCTGATGGATTAGATCTGTCTTTGTGGTTACAAAATGTTTGAAAAGAATTATCTCATGAAAAATGTTGTTGATTGCTCGACATTCGACAGCTAAATGAGCTTTCTAACTCACCTGAGTAAATATTACGCTGTTCAATTAGCGAACAATGCTACTAACAAAACCACGCACCGAATGGACATTCTGCATTAGAGCCACTAAATTTTTTACTTTCAGAAATAAGTGTAACAAAACCCTTCCACACCGATAACAAGTGGGAAATGTTCTTCACAGTTATGTAAAGGAAATTATTTTGTTAACATTATATCAAAAATGTGAAGACAAAGTTAAAAAATATTCACTGCAGGTATCACCAGAATGGAGGAAGTGTAATTAATGTACACTGTCCACTAGTCATATCAGATTCTTTACTCTCGACTGGTGTTGTGCAATCTGCAATTACTTTCTGTCTTCTGCTATTTTCTACCTTCAACATTAACACCGCCATATTCATCCTCATCTTCTGCTGCACCACATTATCAGATATTTATTTTCATCATCAACTTCTTTTCAGCTTTATTATATGCTAATCTCGTATACCTCAAAACTTGACGTATTATCATACCTATTCTTTTGCTAAGATTCTCCTACATTCAACCAGTCCAGTAAGAAAGTAATAATTTTAAACTTAATGAGGTAACTTAATTTGTCAGATCCTTGTATAGTATCATTTTTCAAATGCTTCCTTCTATATTCTTTCTGGCTTTTCCGAAGTTTAAGGTTCCCTTTAAATATTGGTATGGCCAACAGTAACTTAAAAAATTCTGAGCGCGTCTTAGGCCATTGTTTCGTACTAAAAAGTTTCTTCTTTAGAAGAATGATCCTTTTGGAATGTGATAATGCGACTTGGTAACAAAGTTTCCACTGGTCGTGAATCCCGCCTCTTCGTACCTGGGCGTACTGTTTAATCTGGAATCTGAGTCACGGAGCTCCTTAGAGTAATCCACGTGAACAAAGCCAAGCTTTGTCGAACGTGAAAGTGAGGCCGAGCTTCTCTAACAATTCTGGTTGTATCGGGATCCTAAATTTTCTAGACAGGAGCGTTAACTGCTATTGGTAGAAAAAAAAATCTTTACCAAATATTCCGTACGTGCAATTCAGTCATTTCTTTACACCTTGACCGTTAAATGTAAATATAACTAGAAAATCAGTGGGTCATAGCATACTGTCTCTTACTACTAAAATATGAATCTGAATTATTAATAAATCTTAGTCCATCACTCCAGGCATATATTTATCAAACATTAAAATAATCATTCATCTTCGCCAGTCTCAGTAATATTAAAGCTGGTCGGTTGGGGGTTCTTGTTCTGAGATATTTCCTTCCTCGATCTTCTTTTGATTTAGTATGTCTGGACTTTCGGTTGGTCATCTTGCTGGCGTATTATAGATTATTATTCTTTCACTCTGTCAGCACTAACATTAAAATCATCATACATTACACACCAATCTCAGCTTTAAAGCTAGTAATTTTGGGGGTTGTTGTCCCGAGACATTTCCTCCCTCAGTCTTCTCTTGAATGGTCTTCTCTTTACTTCTGGTTGGTCGTCTCGATGGAGTATTATTTGTTGTTTCTTAACGCTACGTCAGCGCCAATGGTCTACTATGTTTGACAGCAGCAGTTTCATATTCGCCGAGACAATTGACCAATGGATTGGCCGAGTGATGTGCTGCACTGTAGAATTTATAGGTATGTTGCCTGAATCTTTCGACAAGCCTGGCTATTCCAGACGCCTCGTGGACTGCGTCAGTAGGGAAACGGTCGCTCAAATGTAGTGCCCGCTTCAGTGCTCTGTTCTGCAGCACTTGCAACTTCTTCAGGTGGCAATTAGCAGTGTATCCCAAGCCAGGACAACCATACTCAATTACCGGCCTAATTAAGGAGCAGTAAGTGGCAACTTCTAGATGTGGTGCCAATGAGCTTTCCCTGTTAAGTATCGGATAAATAGTATGGAACCGAGCACTAACCCTTTGCCTGTTGTCCTTGATGTGAGCTCGCCATGTCAGCTTACAGTCAAGTGTTACACCGAGGTAGCGATTAGTTGGTGCCCAGGGGATGGTTTTACCTCCGAGCTGAAGTTGCGGGTGTGGTAGCTGCATTCCGCGCCGTCCTTGTGTTTTGACGGGGTTTATACTTAACCGCCATCTCCTGGCCCAGGCAATCGTCTGCTGAAGAGCTTCCTGCAATCCTCTCGTGGCGATGGTAATAGTCCGGCTGGAGGTAAAGAATGCCGTACCGACGGCGTACGTGGCCTTTTTAACATTCGCAGGTGCTGGAATGTCTGCTGTGTAGAGGGTATAAAGAACAGGAACAAGCACTGAACCCTGTGGTACACGGGCATAAATGCGATGTGGTGTTGACATGGCATAGCCAACCCTGACGCAGAAGGTGCACCTGGACAGGTAGCTGCGGACCAGTTTCACGTAGTTTCCAGGCAAGCCCCATTCGTACAACTTGCAGACCAGACCTGTATGCCACACAGAGTCGAATGCCGGAGCGTCGTCGAGTAGCAACAAACCACAGCTACTCTCGTTGAAAGCGCTCGTCGCTGTCTCTACAACACGCATCAGTTGCTGCGTAGTTCCTCTACGGTACTCAAGTTGGTGATCGGGTATGATACCTGCAACCTGGATGTACGTGGCAATACGCTTCAGCAGAATTCACTCGAACACTTTGCTGAAAGCTGGTAGCAGGATGATTGGCCGGTAATGCTGGGGAAATGTTGGATCTTTCCCAGCCTTATGGACCCCGACAACAATGGCATGCTTCCATACTCTCGGAAAATCTGGTTTCGCATAATGGTATTGAAGAGTCGCGCCAAGTAGTTCATGGCTTCAGGTGGCAGATTTCTGAGAGCACGATTGTCCACTTGGTAGTGCCCAGGTGCCTTTCGTAGATGATGTCCGGCTACGCAGCTAGCTATCTCCTGAGTTCTAATCTCGGTGATCTCATGGTCATCGTCGACTGACAAGTACATCCGAAGTAGGCGACTTACTGCGGCGATGTGGCGGTGGTCAATGTCATCATCGACAGATTGGAAATTTTTCTCAAAGCAGTCAGCGAGCGCGTTAACCTTATCAACCGGTAGAAATTCAAGACCGCGTTCAACATAGAGTGATGGTATCAGCTTCTTCCGCTGGTGAGCCGCCTAGTCTCGTTCCATATGCTGCCATCGTCCGGTCGCAGAATTACAACATGAGCGGACCACTCACGGTTTCGATGTTCTAACGGTGCTGCCATCAGCTCTCGCCACATCTGATTGAGGAGGCGACGAGTGGCACGGTTCCTCGTTAGTTTCCATTCCTTCGCGATACGATTTTTGTGTCTGATCTGCGCAAGGGGGAAGCTGGCAGGAATGCTCCATGCGTGGGTGGATCTGTGTTGTGGCGATCCTTGTGGCTTCATTTATGGTGTTGGTGAAAGATAGTTGGAGCCGCCTCAACATTCCCGTCTACTGTACCCCTTTCCAATTTGATCGCTACGACTTCCCTGTACCGGTTCCAGTTCGTCCACTTGTAATCTGGAATTGGTCGACTCGTTGGCTGCTGTGCCCCAATGTCGATTTCAAGTAACACAGATGATTGGTCCGAGGAAAGCCTATTAAGGGTTGTTGCCGAGATAAATCCTGTAATTCTTGTTACAGTAATGTCAAGAACATCAGGCCGGCTTCCATTTGCAGGATGATGCGATGGTAAATCAGGTCCCCATACGCATAGGTTGTGGTGGTGGGCTAGGCGTCTTAGGAGGTTTCCAGCCGGATTAGCAGTTCTGCTATGCTAGTCCTGATGCTTCGTAATGAGATCTCCCACAGTAAGGATTTTACCAGAAAGTGTGACAAGGGCGGTGACGTCGGCTTCGTCGAACACACTGCTTGGAGGTCGGTGGGCTGCGACGACGGTGATATCAGCTGAGGCTGTTTTCAACTTAACCGCGACAGCCTCTGCCTGCTGAAGTGGACGAAGAGGGACTTTATAATGTGGAATACCGCGTTTAATGTACAACGCAACACCCCCACGGACCGTCAGCCTGTCTTTTCGGTAGCACCAGTAGTTTGGCCGCGGTTACATCGGACAATGCAGCGATGTATTGAGCACGTCAGAAATGTTCGTCTTGGGCAAGAAGAGAAATCTGCGGTGGCCGAACATAGTGTGCAAGAGGGTCACACATTTGAATTTGAAAAACAACGATTTTAGGCCGGGTAAAAGATTTTTGGGCCAACGTTATTACAGAAGCTGTAGAAATTAGATCAACTGATTTATTAGTCAACAAGGACACTGGTTATCAACTCAGTGCGGCCTGGAATCCGGCTATTAAAATTCTGAAACAGTTTCACGTCGGTAACGAGCAGAAGAGAGGATGACGTAATCGAGTTGTGTTGGTTTTTGTCATCCACCGTTTCCGTGGCAGCGGCTGAATAAACAACAGTTAATCATTGACATTTGGTTGAGAATGAAGGCAGAGATGGACGCCTTCGAAACGTCCCACAAATGTAACATCTTAACTCGGCTGGAAGCCCGAGAGAAATTTATTAACGTAATTTCTTGTCACTTTCGTAAACAATACACATTTTTAACAATAAAACATTTACTCGAAATGCACAAATATAACAATAAAATCCCAATCACGATACATTATTACGTTCGAAATCATAATATATATATATATATATATATATATATAGTCACCTTAGGATAGAAAGGATAATTCTTTAAAAAAATATACACGTCCATCTTTGATTTATATAGTACGTTGAAAATGCTTAGATTGCGAGAGCCAACCTTTTTTGCTGACCGCATTTCAAACGTGTTTTAGAAAACTTGTTTATCAATTAATTTCGGTAATAAAACACAAATAGTTGCTACTATTTTTCAAAGGCCAGAATGGTCTTATGTCCTTGGTTATCAATTGTATGAGACTGTTTGTGGCTCTATCGTATTTCTCATTTCTGCCATGCTTCCACTGTGCATACTTTCCCTTTGAATGCAGCGCCACGTATTTGTCACGTTCACACTTAAGTAACATTTTTTCAAATTTTTTTCTTATGCTGCATTTATACTCTCGTCTCGTGTCTCGTCTCGTCCAATACTCTCATCAGAATTCGATCAGCGTTCCAAAAAAAAACCTGGATGACATACTGAATAAAATATCAATCACAAAGTAATAGATTTATAGTAGTATTTTTATGTTTCATTAAACAGTTTTACATTTTCAAGGGAAGTATGGAACAGTTGTTCCAAAAAATGGAACGTGAAGATTCCGGAGAGTCTTCAAATTCTTAAGAATGTCACAAGCTGACTTTGAACATCCTTTGGGTAAAACTAAACCTTTAACATCAAAAGGAAAGATTAGATTCAGGATACCAATACAAGCAAAATTTCGATTAACCATACGGTACGATTTCTAACTACTGGAGACAGTTTGACAACTATTCTCTACTTGCGCAATATTTCACACACAGCTATGTTAATAATTATATATGGACCTCAGGAAACTATTTATACTACCTTTGAGGATGAAATATAGAAGGAAAATAAAAATGTCCTATACCAAATGAACTAATTTTTTTTGTTTCGTATTATTATTTTGCTTATTTATTTATTTAACTAAAAGACAATTGTTAGTATTATTTAGTCTTCAAATAAAATACATTTTCTTACATAATATTATTTGTATTAATGATATAAGACGAATTAACTCAATAACAAAATAATACGTAAGAACATATAAGTATTAATCAGAGGTTTAATTAGGCAGCATTAATAAGAGCGTTGCGATTCCTCGTTCAAAGCTGTTTCATATGCCGAATCGATACGATAGTGTAAATGTGTTCGCTCCTTTGATTCGCGCCAAAAAACCGTCACTGAGGCGAGCGGCACTCGCGAGTAACTACGCGAGGCGAGATACCCGAGTACACTGTATGCACTCGTGTTCGTTCTGTCTCGCGAGAGTGTAAACGCGGCATTACAAATTAATCACTAAATGTTTTCGGAGGCAAAGTACAAGCTCAATGAGTAGGAATCATATTTTATTTAAAACGATAAATAACCCTAGTTTCCCGTGAAACTGTATGCGTTAACAGATTGCTTTGAGTTAAACTTTATTGTCAGACTAAGAACGACACTGAAATTGTGTTAACCAACAGTCCAAACACTGGAGTCTGTTAGGGAGCGTCCATAAACTACGTTGTTCCATTTTGGCCACCTAT